>QXTE01000013.1:12531523-12625355 GCA_003942145.1 Platysternon megacephalum
GGAGAATCTTGCCCGCATGCTCGGGGTTCAGCTGATCGCCATATTTGGGGTCGGGAAGGAATTTTCCTCCAGGGTAGATTGGCAGAGGCCCTGGAGGTTTTTCGCCTTCCTCCGCAGCATGGGGCAGGGGTCGCTTGCTAGAGGATTATCTGCTGCTTGAAGTCGTTAAATCACGATTTGGGGACTTCAACAGCTGAGACAAGGGTGAGAGTTAGTTCAGGAGTGGGTGGATCAACTCTTGTGGCCTGCATCATGCAGGAGGTCAGACTAGATGATCATAATGGTCCCTTCTGATCTTAAGTTCTATGATTCTATGAACTTGCATTTGGTAATATTTTTGATTGGTGAGTAAAATTGTATTTGTTTTTTCATTATCATCATCATGATAAAGATAAGAGAATAAATATTGTGCCTTAGGATTTCCAGGTTAGTTTTGTCCTTACAAGTCTCTGGAGTCATCTAGTTCCCCTGAAACTTAGAGAGAACATTTTTACAGCCATGCACTGACTTTTCTTTCTAATGAGTAAATAACTGGGAAAAAATATCCACAGAAAATAATACTCTAGGTGGATACAACTATGAAACTATTGAGTGTTTTCTCTATAGAGTTATGGACATTTTCAGGGTGAAAGCTGTCAACATGGTGAAAAAAAGATGGAAGATCATCTGGACAGTGAGCTTTTGTTTTGGCGTTTTGAGCGTCTGTAAAGACTGACATTAGGAAACATCTGTATTTTATGTATTTATGATGACTAAAACCCAAGGCTATATCAACTTGTCTCTTAGCAATTCAACTTTCTACAGAGTGTTACACAGTATGAAAATGACCCATACAGTCAGAGAAGTCATGAAGCAAAATCAGTCAAAAGCAAGGAAAAATTCTTTGGTGAAATGGAACAATCCTGAGCCTTGGTCACATCAGAATTCTTCGCAGATTGCTCAGTGTTGCCCTTGATGCTTTTTAATCTTCTTTTCTTTAGTTAGCTTCTTTGGAATGAAAAAGAAAGCCTTATGGCACAATATAATCTAGCTGCATCATTATGGAACAGATGGTCATTTTTGTCTTGGACTACAAAATTGTATCACTAGGTATCTGTCCTTTTTGGCAAGGTTACCTGCTTGAATTTCATGTTATGCAATAAGCGATATTAAAGATCTGAAAAATCCACAAAAACATGATGCGGGGACAAATTAAAATGAAATCAATGCATTAGGAATGATACGCTGTTTTCCCCTCACCCTCAGGAAACTGTTTCTTTGTAACTCATGGTACATGGTCATTTGTGGTTCCAGGTCCCCTTTTAAAAAAAATAGGTATGTTATATTTCATAATGAGATCTATGTCTGGTTGGTACATGTCATTGAGATAACAGCAGGTGTGTGTGAGAAGGCAGTAAAGAGCTGGTGCTTGAAATATGGCCTATCCATTCTCCCGCACCATTTTCCATGGCTATTCCAGTCTTCTGGAATAAGGCCCTAAGCCCCAGAGATCATCCCATGCTTTCCTATAGCATTGCATCACACTCCTGGGAATTCATGTGGTAAAGAGCTTTTCTGTGTAATACCCATGCCCATTGATCAGTATTGTTACTAGTTGGCATGTAAACTTCTCCTTGTCTGTCTCTGAGCTGATGGTTTTGTTGGTTGTTTGAATGATAGCAGCCCACACATTTTTTCCAGCATATCCATGAGGCTGAAGAAGTATATTAATGGAAGATTGAGTACAAGAGCTTTGCCACAGGCAGGTCATTAAGAAACAGAGCTGGGGATTTATTAAGGGCCTGAGATGCTGAGTACTTTCAAATCTCCATGGCTTTGGTGAGTTGAGGGTACTTGCCATCTCACAGAACTTGGCCCTAAATGAACCATTTTAGGTTTTAATGTATTCTTCACATCAACTGTTGTTGTGGACAGTAGTTTTCTTTTCATTCCTTGTTCTGAAGAATACAGGTTCAAGCCTGGAAATCCTAGATGCATGGGGCTCTCCTTGCCTTTAATAGGAGTGAGAGGTGTTTGGTGATTTGGAGTGTATATGTCATCTTAATTCATTACTGTGGATAATTTCTGAGACTCATAAATTAGAGATGGAAAAGGCCTGTTAGGTAATTCTTGTTTATCTTTATCTTAACAAGAGTGAAGAAACCGAAGGCTTTGCCTTCATAAAAAAATCAAATCTATGTTTACTTACTTCCACTAGGTGGATCCTCTGTCTCTCATATATTCTCTCCCCAGACATGATAAGAAGAGGTTACCTTTCAGTTACAGCCCTTATCTGCATTCCTGAATGCAAATGGTATCCCATGGCAGTGTAAATTTCAATCACTGATGAGTAACTGTGACCTCCGGTTGGGCATTTTCTGGCAGTTGATGTCTGGCTGAAGGTATGGAGAGCCCAAGGCAGAGCTCTTAACCACTAGGAAATGCTGAGCCGAGTGGTCCTGTTTATCCAGTTGAAACTTACACTGTAAAATCCTGGCTCCCCCAAAGCCTATGGACCTGCAGGTCACCCATAACAAGAGACATGAATGTCCTAGCAATCAGGTGATATGATCTGTATGTTTTGTGCGTGCACATCCCTGATCCAGAAACATCTCCTAAACTCTGCCAACCTCCCACACAAACTATTTGTATTGCAGGAGTAATCTGAGGGGGGCACAGTTGGGGTGTTTTTGTAGGGTTAATGTGCCCCCCTCTCTGTGGTCCAACATTTTGGCTCCATATTTGGTGCTAACCAAGTCAGTGGCAAGAAATGTGTCTTGTCTCTGGCTGAAAGAGAAAATACGAAAAGGCCATATCACATTTCCTAGGGACTGTCGTATCATAGCAACAGTTGTCTGTCTCACTGCTGTGCCGCTGCATCATTTAATGTTCCACCGCTTTTTCTCAAGGGTGGAATCCATGCCACTGTAAAAATTACTGCACATGAATTGGTAGCGTTGTTGAATAATTACAGTACAAAAATGTATATCTACAAAATACATCATTATTGTCTCTATTTAGAATGAACTGTTGCTTCTGCATAAGAATACGGGATTTTATTTCCCCCTTTTCAAAGGACTTTTAATGGAAAGCTGATTATTAAAGCTGGTGAGAAATTTTTTTGTCAAAATGCTTTTTGTTGGAAAATGCTAATTTGTTGAAACTGAAACCCTTCATGGTGAAAGATCGGTTTCAACAAATTTCCCACGTTGAAAAAATTATGCCAAAAAAGTTTCAAGATTATTAAAACATCTCTATTTTTATATTTTTCTAGTGACACATTCCATTTTTTGGTTTGAAACAACTTTTTGTTTAGAAATATAAATTAGTTTTTATGTTCGTTTTAAAAAAAAGTGAAAAGGCCATAATTGAAATGAAATGTTTTGAATTATCTAAACAAAACATTTTGTTTGACCTGATCTAGATTATTATTAATTATTATTATTATTAGGCTTTTTGGTTTGTGAAAATTTTTTGAGTTAATGACTTTTTAACTGATTTAGGATGGGAATTTTTTTTTTTAATTCTTGCAGGATGGGAAAACTGTCCCTTGCCCAGCTATCCTTTACTATGTGTTAATACTGCCTGGCTCCCTTAACTAGATGTGCCTTTTCTTGTCACTTTTCCCCCAAACTGAGGACTTTACATGGAAAATGAAAACACTGTTCCTGAATAATTTCTGATCAACAGCAGAAACAGAGACTTTGTTCTACACTAGCACTTTTGTTGGCAAAACTTTTGTTGGTCAGTGGGTGTGAAAAAACACCCCTGACCTACATAAATTTCACCGACTAAAGCACTGGTGTGGACAGCGCTATGTCAGTGGGAGATTCTCTTCCACCGACAAAGCTACTGCCGCTCGTTGTTGGGGGTGATTTAATTATCCCGGCGGGAGATCTCTCTCCTGCCGGCATAGAATGGCTACATAGGAGAGTGTACAGACCTGTGCCGCTGTAAGGTCCATAGTGTAGACATAGCCAGAGTCCCTGCCATGAGGAACTAGAAAATATCCATGTCAAGGAATGCATCACCTTACTGATCACCCTGATTAACACAGAGAGGCCAAGGATTCAGTGCTTATGGAAACTGAATTCCTTCTTTGCCCCTACAGAAGGTCCCTCCAGGTCAGAGTTGAGGGTGATGTGAGAGGTTCACATTTCTGCTGCCCATGCTTTTGCTTGTTCTGTGATTCTGTGGAGGACTTCATATCACTAGTGTCAATCTGGCTTCTTTAACGAGCACTAAAAATACTATACATAAAAAAGATTGCAGTATTGTTTGGAAACCACCCATAAGCAACCACGATTTACTGACTACCTTGGTTTGTCAGGTCTCACTATTGTGGAGCATTAACAGCATTTACACAATGATGTAAGTTACTGCAGTGTGAGAGCATTTGCCAAAGTGTCAGAAAAGCTTTAAAAAAGCTAAACAACCCTTGCCTTTGTTTGTGCAGCCTGGATAAACTGCTTTCTGTTGTGTTATTTAATCTCAGGGTTGACACTATCACAGCAATGTAGATTGAACCTAACCTCTTTTGAGGAAATACAATCTTATGAAATACAAGAGAGGAACCAAAATGACACAGAAATCTGAGAGCCCTTGGTGTTTGACTTTAGGTTCAGATAGTTCAATACATTTCCCTTGCTAGAAATTGCTGATATAGGGATGTGTGCATTGCGGTGGAGCTGCAGTCTAAGGAAGAACAAACCCACATTACCTGAATTACCACATTGAGTGGTCAGACCTTCACCAGGATCTATGGTTCTCTAGCATACTAAATCAATTAATAGATTACATTTTTGTTTTCCCTTTTTGCACAGCTGACAACTCAACACCAGATGGTGCTGTCATCCCTCACTTATATCGGCTGCTCCCTGTCCATCTTCTGTTTGACTATCACTCTGGTCACGTTTGCTATACTGTCGTGAGTAATTTTAACTGTATACCTGCTGAGCAAATACCACCCTGAAAGTTTGGCAGTTTAATGCAAACATTTTCATTTCAGACCATCGAGCTGGATATTTTCAGATGTTCAAAGGTTATTAATTCCCTAAGCCCCTTTAATTAGATTCTGCACATATATTTGTAACAGTTGGTTGGTTGTTCCTCAATTTAATTTCCCAGAATGGGAAGGTCTTTAAATAGCAAGTTACATCCTTGTAATATATATCCCTGTTTTGCTCTGGTTTTAGAATTTGAAAAGAGGGTTTGAGGCTGGTATCAGGGCTGATCCTGAGGTCGATGGGAGTTTAGCCTGAGCAAGGACTGCAGGATTGGGACTTCACGTTTGCCTTTATGTTCATCTGAAGCAAGGCTGTATAAAGAGGCATGACAGGATGCAGGGGCAATTCTTCCTTCTTGTCTCCCATCCTCTTGTGCTGCAGGCATTTGGGGAAGGGGTTATTAGAACGGCCACCGAAAGCCCAGCGAGAAGAGAATGCTGTGGCAAAACTTCCACACCAGCACCACTTGAACTCTCAAGGTGAAACACTGCACCTTTTGAGGTCAAGTTGAGTTTTGCAGTTGCCTTCAATGGGGCCAGGGTCAGGAATGGCGGATGCTCCCTAAAAGTGGGGGGGCCACCGGCACCTGAACCATGGCCCTACCCATCGTGCGCCCCTTCTCCCTGAGCCCCCACCCTTGCGCTGCCCCTTCCCCTGAGGCCCCACTTGTGCACCACCTCTTTCCCCCAAGACTCTGCCCCCCCCCCCACTCGCACCTCTCTGTCCCCACTCGCACCTCTCTGTCCCCTCCCCCCACTCGCACCTCTCTGTCCCCTCCCCCCCGTCGCTCACCCTTACGGCTGGTAAAAAGTGGGAGGGCCATGGACTCCCCTCTTCCGGCACCCCTGGCCAGAATTTCACCCTCAGGGTTTAAGTGGGATTGAAGTGCTGCATAGGACTTGTGCTGGCCCCTCTGCTTTGGGATGAATTTCACACCAGGCTGGGAAGAGTTTTTAATTTTTTGGTCACCCTGTTTTTTGCTTTTAATCTGCTAAGAATACATCGTTGCTTGCTGCTGTCTTATTTCTGTGAAGACACTTCCCCAATCTTATGGGTAACAATGTAATTGTTAATCAGCTTCTCTCTAGGGAGCTAATACAGCTCACTAGTGACCTATTTGGGGACTGATGCAGGGCAGTAGTCTTGCATGGTCCTTTGCACAGGGGTGAATTCCACCCACTATTTTTTGAGGGAGCTTTGTCAACTAGAGGTAGGAAAATGCTTAGTCATTCTTCTTCTAGCTTGATTTCCCTGCACACTATTTTTCTTTCATATTTTAAGTGGCTGCCACTAACTTGTACCTAAAATTAAGGTTGAGTAAATCTTATACTGAGCCTGAAAAATTATACAAGAGGCTTCTCAAAGCAATTTCTGAGTTGTCACTTGACCCTTGACTTAGACAGTGAACAAAGTACATTGGGCAGCACACTGCAGTATAGAGGCCAAAAACCAAGGTCATGCAAATGAGAATAGGATGCACTCAGAAAGGACCCATATAATGCCAGCCAATTTGTTTACCACAGTGAGAATTCAGATAGAGAGTGAAACTCCCAGGGATGGATTCATAATATAATTTGGGGAGGTAGCAATTACTGCTGCATTTCCATATTCATAGACAAGTCGTTCACCTGTAGATACTAGCACAATGCAGCATTATAAAAATATGGAAATGATGGGCTTGATTCTCCACTCACTCACTTTGGTGTAACTCCTTTGACTTCACTGGAGTTACTCCTGGTTTACATCTGTGTAAGTGAGATGAAAATCAAGCCCAGTGTAGTTAATTGTGAAGAGCTGTAAGATGATTTGGCTATGAAAGATACCATGCACAACCACATTAACACAGAAACCAATTGTTAAAAATGAAAATGGGTTAAAATGTCATTTACATAATTAAAGCAAACCCCAACATCCCCAAATTGCCTGTTACTCTTCTGAAGAATCTATAGCCTAGACCCTGATCTCAAGTTTTATTGCCTAAAAGATGCTCTAGATAATACTTAGCCCTGCCATGAGTGCAGGGACTGGACTAGATCTCTCGAGGTCCCTTCCAGACCTACGGTTCTATGTAGAACTTTAGAATTGCTGCTGAAATATAAAATACTCAATAGACTATAATCCTACATTGGCAGATAGGAATGGGCAAGATGCTGGAATAAATCTTTCCTGTCTCTAATTTATATGAATTTGGCGTATATTTTTCACACAGAACTGAAACAATGATATCACATCATCCTACCTTTGTTTTTAAGCACCTCTGCTGGCCTCATTTTCCAATGGTCCCTTAGTAGGACAAACAAATCCAACAAACCAAGTGAAATTCACTCCAGTGCTTGTGGTAAAGCCCTCTGCAGAACTTTAGCCTCCAGTTAGTAATGTGAAAGCCCTTTAATGATCTCTCTGCACTGAAAGACTTTTGCCATTGAGCACTTGAGACAGTTAGGAGGATGAAATAGACATGTATCGTTGTTTATTATTTGTATAAAAGCAGTATCAACTGAAGTCAGGGCCCAATGTGCTAGGTTCTGTACAAACACACAGTAAGATACAGTCCTTGCCCCAAAGAGCTTACAATCTAATAGATAAGGCAAAGGGCAGGAAGGGAAATAGAGGCACAGAGAGAGGAAGTGGCTTGCCCAAGGTCACACAGCAAATCAGTGGCAGAGCTGGGAACAGACTCCTTGTCCGTTGAACCCAGTCCAGGGCCTTAGCCACTAGACCAACTGCCTCCTAATCGTTCAAGGGATGATTTGACCACCCAAGTGTAATTTCTGAGCATCCTGTTAAGAGGACCAGGTTTAGAAGCTGGCTTATATGAGGTGTTTACTGCCCTACACCAACAACAAAACACTAGTTGTCATGTTTATTTAGTTTGTTCCAACACTGTGATATTCCTTCTAAGTCTCATGGTCTGACTGGGTCATGCATGGGCGCACTGTGCCTGGCTGGGGCTCTGAGGCACTATGATAACATAACTCATGGAAACGCCAGTTTCCAAAGGGCTCCAAAGCCTACATATGTGTTCTTGGGCAGTCAGTGCCTTTGCTAGTGGGAGATCTAATCCATGGATCCCTCGCTGCTTCTGACTGTGAGAGCCGAACAGCGGCTGGGAGAAGGTTTGGGAAGGAAAGGAGCTATGTTACTTCATACAGCTCCCAGGAAGACACCTGGCTGTGGAGCCCATAGGGAAATGGGAGACATCAGAAGACTTAAAAGAAGAGCTTGGACACAGCTTCTAGTCACAAGGCTGAGTTACACCATTCATACATTGCATTTCTTTGAAACCATGCCATGCCACTTAAAATAATTTGATTAGTTTTTTGTTGGAGGACAGGGTCTCAGTAGACAACTGAAGGGAAATGTTGCAAACTAGTTTTAAATGGCTGTGAGCTAAGCAGAGTAGAATCTGTCGAGTTCTTCGCTTCTGTACACACTGGCAACAGATAATCAGCAGCCTTACTTGCTTTCTGGATTGGTGATGCTTCCGTTTATGTGTACATGAAGTTCATTACTAGAGAGACACTGGCACTGTGCAACACTAAGTTGTCTCTTTGAATTACTTGTAGGACATAGATAGACAGACAGACCTCTATCTCTCTTCAATAACTGGGTGTTGGCTAAAATGATGACAAAAAAAGCCAACATGATAAAAAGCTGTTTTCCACCTTGTTTTCCACCTAGTCTGTGTCATTGTGTCATCTGGTGGCGGGCATTATATGATGTATCATCATGAGCAGTTGGCAGTGCGGCGAGATGTGTAGGAAAGTTGGAAATGCCCATCTTTGTGTACAGACAGTACTATCACTCATGATGCCAAACATCCAGCCCAGTTACTGAAATGGTTAAAACTGATAGGGACTGGCAGGCATTGGATTAAATAAGAAAATCTGCTGTCCCTAAATCTTCTTTTCTTTTCAGAATCAAATTATGTTGAGGATCTGAAATATTCAGACAAGTGGAGGTTTTTCACTTCCTTGTTGTGGCTGGGAAACAAAGCAAAAGTGCAGAAAGCTTTTAAGAACGTGTGTTCTCTTAGGATTTTCGGTCTGCTTGTCTAGAGCTAAGAGAGAAAGGTTCAGACTTTTTGTATTGTGTTAATGCCCAGGTGGCATAACCAGGGTCAGGGCCCCAGTGAGCTGGGTATTGCACAGATACACAGAAAGATACAGTGCCTGCCCCCCCCGAAGCTGGCAATCTTATCCAAGTCGAACCTGAATTTGAGCCTTTTTAGGTTCACTCATTCCTACTGAAGTGGGCATAAAATGCTTGTGTTGAATACAAGTTAAAATCAAGCTGTGATGTCGTTTGGGCTGGATTCTGCAAGATGTGGAGGGTCTTCTGCAAGGTGCTGATCTGCCTCTGTGCCCACTGACATCCTTCGGAGGTCAGCACTTTGCAGGATTGGGCTCTTTATTAATACTCTTCCACCCGTTACTAGTAGAGCTACTTAATGTGCAACTCAATCCTTTTGGTTTGTTCAGTGTTGTGTCAGCATATTGGGGAACCTGATTAAACACAGCTCAATCCTGAAGGAAGAAAGAACTCAAAACCACATCATAAAAAATAACCCCATGCAAATAAATCATAAATATATTACTGCTTCTTGGAATATTGTTCTACTCATGAGCCTTTCCTCCTTCACCCAGCTCTGTCAGCACCATGCGTAATCAGCGCTACCACATCCACGCCAACCTGTCCTTTGCCATCCTGGTGGCTCAGATCCTGCTTCTCATCAGCTTTCAATTCAGCCCTGGAATGGTAAGTATTGAAAAGCATGTTTTTTTTTTTTTTTTTTTGGCAAGTCACCTCCATGGAAGTAAATACAGCATGCCAAGCGCAAGATAGTGTGTATTACAACCTCTCTCTTATTTTAGACACACATCTATGCCAAAAATCCCAACCCACAGCACAAGACAAAGCAAGTTAAAGGCTTTTATACACCCAAAACTGTTTTATCGCTGCATCCGTCCGTGCTTGGCATTTGCAAAATAAAAACAGAGATGCTGATCGTCAAATGTATGAAACTATTTCTATTCTGTTCCATTCTACCTACATTCTCATACTGCCCTCATCACCATAATGTCCAAACATCTTAGTGCATTAAGTGGTCTAACTAACATCTGTCATGTTTGGTTCATCCTTTCTCTCCTCTTCTCCCCAGGGAGGAAATTGCATGTGCTGTAGCATTTTGTGTAGGTAGGATTTTTTCCCAGTATGTCCATGTTGCACTTTGTTCACATTAAACAAGGAAAATTGAAGAAGTGCCTCTTGCACTTTGAGTGGAAGGAGGTGAGGTTTCTGGTGGTCCTAGTTCCTGTGGCAGTTAAGTTCTCCAGTCTTGGACTACTCCTGAGACAGCTCTGCCTCCTGCAAAGATTAACTTTACTTGTGCCGCAGAAAGTTCTGTTGTGCTGAGGAACAGAATTGTTGACCACAGTCCTTATCCTGGAGTCCTTATCCTTTTAGATGATTTTTTTGGCTGTCATGGCCTTAGGCAATTGAGCGAATTGAAGAGAAGGACCAAGACCTTAAACTTGATTCAGTATTCTATGGGAAGCCAGTGCAGAAAGTGAGGACGGGTTTGATGTGCCATGCTGCTGAAGAGACGTGCTGCAGGGTTCTGCACTGGCTGGAGTTTCCTAAGGGCTGGTGGCTCCGTGGCCCAGGTATAATTATTGTTGTCGTTCAGGTGGAAGGTGATGAAGGTGTGCATAACCAAAGCCAGGTCATCATCCACCAATATGGGACAGAGTTTCTTAGCCAGGCAGAGATGGTAGGGAGCATTACTTGAGGGTGCTGCTCTGTGAGAGCACTCCTAGACTATGGACTGAATTGACCAATTGTAGGTGTGTACCTGTTTGCAGGAAGGAACCCTTCCCACCTTGCAGTTCTTACAAGACTTTGAAAGCAATGTACTAACTTTTCATTTAAAACTATGGGCCATATTGAACCCTGAGACGCACTGGTCTTCAGTTTATGGACACAATCCTGCAGATGTAAAGTTTCTTGCTCCAAGCAGCTGCAGGATCAGGACTAATACCATTTGTCAGACCAGAATAATAGGGATGTGCCACGTTACCCACAACAGATGTAATGAGCAAATAGTTCTGGCTTCCCACCAGAGGAAGAACATGTCATTTGTTACCATTGATGTACTGCTGTTTGTGTGTTGTTGTTTTTTAAAGCTATTTAAAATTAACACAGGATCCTAATATGTAAATTCCCTCCTGCATCAGGAGAAAACAATCATATTTTTAGATAATGTTCCACAGCACTTCAGTTTTTTAATAGTACAAAACTTGGCTGCTTTGGAGATCAGCTGCTGTACCATACTGCTTCTGACAACCAACATGCAGGTTCTTATTCATCTGTCATTCTTTCTGTTCTCAGTTCAAGCAAATATGAGAGTTGCGTGCTTTTAATTCGGGCAACAAAAAACATAGGTAAATTTGTATTCAAATCAACTGGCATCCTGTGGGTTCTGGTAAGTTAATAATAATAATATCTGGCATTTACATAGCAGTTTTCATCTGAGGATCTAAAGGCACCTTGTAAAACTGGGTATCCTTATTTTCATTTTACAGAAGAGTGATCTGAAACACAGAGAGGGCAAAAGACTAGTAGAAGATCACCCAGTGAATCAATAGCAGAGCCAAGAATAGCATATAGGGAATCCCGATTTCTAATATCCCACCATCTGGAGGCCATGGGCTATACTTTTCTCACTAGTGGTCCATGCTGCCCTGCTCCTCACACCACATATGCCAATATGGCCCTGTGTTTCTCATGTCTTGGCACCCCTGCATTAGATGATGGTGATTTTCAGCAGCAGTGTCATTTGTGGGGCCATGGCATTTGTCTCTACACCCTTGTCTCAGCCCCTGACATGCACAGCTCAGGGATAAAGGTTGGCATAAAAACATGAAAGAAAAGTGAACAATTCAACCCCAAACTTCCTATCAGCTGAAACCTCAGCAGGTCCTGAGTGAGCAAGATAAGGTGCAGGAGAGAAAATGACAGTGAATGGTTTAGATGGAAAATAAAATGCAGGCAGCAGAAAACAGCAACAGTGATACAATCTGAAATAGAAAACAAGGGAAGCCTCACACTAAAATAATGCTCAATAAATCAGGAAGGATGCTAAAACTCCACCGAGAGGACAGTCTTGGGGAAAATAAAATACATATAGGGAATAACACAACATTGTCATGGTCTCTCTCTTGCAATTTCTACTGATATGGGGTTTTGAACAAAAGCCCTTTGGCTCCTTGTCCTCACCTGCTCTCCCCACCGTGTCTTTTAAAATGCTAAGGATTCTCAGTTGCCTTTCCGGTGAAGGCTCCTTCTTTTTTGGATGGCTCTTGCCAAAGCTGACCATGTTCACCAAGCTCTTGGCCTCTGATGGTACTGTGGCCCTGTCTGCAAGCATACATGGATGGTTTAATTAAACCTGTTTAGTTAAGCTGATTCAGTTAAACTGATGCAAACTCCTGTGTAGACACTAATTTCATTTTAAGAGTTCTGTATTTCGATTTAGCTTAAACCTTCTCCAAGTTGACTTGAGCTAAACTGAACTAAGCCTGCTTTAAACCAGAATTAGACCAGCACTGGTTTAACTGAACTGCTTTAATATCACACATTAAGTAAACTGGAGCAATTTTGCCTACAGACAGTCCCTAAGCCAATGTATGTGACCTCTCTGTGCTTCAGTTTCCCCACCAGTAAAATAAGGATGATTATATGTACATATAATTATAAAGGTCTTTAAGAGCTATGGATGAAAAACTCTTCAAAAGTATTAACTACATGATTATTATTGTTTTTGTTTGTTGCTGTGTTCGGATGGAAGATCCTTGGTGTTACAATTCATCCTTATTATTCATGTGTCCTTGAAAGCTTTTACTTACTGAGTATTCTGCTGTTACTAATTTTAAAACTGATTACCCTTAATTGCTATTTTAATTGCATGGGCTGGAGGAATCTGCACAAAAGAGAGAGAATTTACTCTAGGTGCTGTGGTTTGCGTCATCTTCCCTTTCTGCTAGAGATGAGCCTATCTAGTCAAGGCCAAAAAAAATCTATAAACCCTATACACAACACCATGCTCCAGGTGTCTCTCATCCTTCAAATCCCAGAAGCTGGGACAGGATATCAGGGGAATCACTGAAAATGTCCCTGTTCTGTTCATTCCTTCTGAAACATCTGGCACTGGCCACTGTCAGAAGACAGGATACAGGGATAGATGGACCATTGGTGTGACCCATTTTTATGTTCTTATATTTTCAAATAAAGTATAGTAACAATTAGGTCGATGTAGCCAAACTAAGTACAGCAAAGGCCTAGGAGTGGCATTAACTCAACAGATCATAGAATATCAGGGTTGGAAAGGACCTCAGGAGGTCATCTAGTCCAAGCCCCTATCTAGTCCAACCCCCAGATGATGCAGCAATACCTGAAATTACCACTGCCCTTGGATTTTATTCAGGATCTCTCTAACCCATCGTGGAATCTGGGTGCTTCAGCCTGGATACCAAAGAGAGCTGCATGTAGCCCAGTGTTTGTGCCAATCAAGCAGATCTCAGTTACATTACCTGTCCATTTGCCATTTCTACTACATTCATTTTGTAGGATGAGCACAAGTGTAGTCAATTCCATTATAACCATAAAACAGAGGAACTCTTTCCCTTAAATGTATTTAGCTCCTTATAGAAAATGTAATCCCTAAGACTTAAACAATAGGGATAAACTGGCATTATATGTTCTACAGCTCTCAGTACAGAATTAATCCTGAAGTCACCTGGGCCGTTTTCTTAGAGAGAGTAGCTTCTGCACATACCGTATTTTCTCCTACTGACAGGCACATCAAACATCTTTGCCATCCAAACAGTGGCAGCCAGAGTGGATTAAAAAAAAAATAAAAAATTATGTTTTCACATGCTACAAAACAAAAAAAAGCCAGTGGCATCCAGAGACCTGCATGCTTGTGGGGGGGAATCACATGTATTTACACAAAATAAAATGAAGTCTACAGTGACCTAGAGGCAGTAAATAGCCTTATGTTTTATTGGCAAAACCCAGTGTGTATCAACAATTGTTTGAAGTTCTGCAGTTGGCATATTGAGCTGTTTTTCACTCTGTGATCCTCTGAGCACTATTGAACCATAGACACAGGAAATAAAGGATAAAGCGACTCCACAAGATGAGGAAAAAACAGCTACTTTTACTTAGGCTGCAGTCCTATGGGTATCTACCTAAACTGAAGATCAAATGATGAGTGCAGCAGTATATAAACAGCACATTTTCATGGTGGGGTGGTTGGTTTTTTTTTTGGTACTGTAACAAAACTGCCACTCCAGCTAGAGGCACCATGCTAAGCTGGATTCAGACAATTTGCCCAAATGAACCTGTATTCATACTGCATCCATGGATTGCATCAATCTTAATTTCCTTTGCTTCCACATTTGGTTTTCTGTTGCATTTATTTTTTGGGGGGGCGGGGGGAGGAGGAAGCCAGCTTTCTTATGGCCTCTGATATTATGATGAACTTAACCAAGATATTTTTTTTAGGTTTCATCAATGAAGAGATCCAGTTGTGGGCCAATGTCACCAAAACATTTCAAAATTCCTTATGTATTAGTGTTGTTTGTTTGTACACTGATTTGGGCGTTGTGAAAGAATAGTGGGTCAGACACTGACCTCACATCAGTTAAATTCAGAGTTCTTTTGTTGCAGTCAGTGGAGTTTTTATGGATTTGTTACTGGTATAGCAGAAAAACAGGAACTATGTCCCTGCTCCAGTTTAGAACCTCTAGAATGCAGCTCAGATAGGGCTGGGAGAGTTTAACTCTCATTACATTATCAAGTCTCTAAACACCCCAAAAAAGCGTGAAATGCCAGGACATGGCAGCTAAGCTAGTACAACAAAGGGAGCTGCTAATTTACATCTGAAAGTAGTGGAGCCAGCAGACTGGTTCCCATTGGCAACGTTATTTCCGCACATAGGCATCCAGGGAATTGAAGCATTACTGTGGGCTTTGCCCAGGTGAAGGAAGGACGCTAGGAAAGAAAATAACTGCTCTTTTGTCTTCTCACTTAAATGGGTTGTAAACTAGCAAAGGCCCCTGTGAAATGCAGTAGGTGTCTAAAAAGCTTTTTGAGTAATATTGTCAAAGCAAAGCAATCCAGACATTATCAGTATGCTGGAAAAGATGCAATATTGAGATGTATCTGGGATTCATTCCAAGGAGGCCTAAAATATACCTTAACCTAAAGCGGACTAAACAAGTGTGTCTTGCAGTAAATCATCTGCAACCACATCTATCAGATGGCTATGTAATGCGAGAAACTAGGTATGATGAGACAGCCTTGCAAAGCAACTAGCAGTGGAAGAGCAGTGTGCTGTGTGCATACATGAGGAGTGGGGAAGAGCATAGGATTAGGTTTTGCTGTTTTTATAAGACACGCAGTTATGGGATTTGGCAGAAAATGTATCTCTTTGAGGAATAATCAGCGATAACAGTTACGGTGTCAGCCCCTTAGGGGAAGTTGACAATTAAAGCCCATGCTTATATTTCCTGTATTCTGTATGAAGCTCATGAACATTGTCTAATTGAGCTGAATATGACCTAAGAACGTTTCCAGTTCAGCTACATACTCCTAGCGGGCATTCCTCTCTTTATCAAGAATTCATTTGTTTATCTTCAAAGCATTTTATAGATAAAACTGAAATTACTAATTCTCCTTACCTAAGTTGGACTCCCCTACTTTCTGGATGCCATGTTGGCCAGTGAGAATATTACTGTGTTCACCTGGGCTCTTAACATTATATTATTCACAAAAATGCAGCTTCCCCTGGACCCTTCTCTAAGGTCATCACATTTCCTTTTCCCAGAATTTCTCTGGCTCACTGTGCTACAAACACCATCAAAGAGTGTTTGAGATGTCTGAAAGAACTCAGTAGACATGACTCCCAGTCCTCTGCTCTAACCACTAGACCCTTTTCTGGCAAATATGGCTTTGTACAGTGGGCACTGTAACTTACACTGGGAAATGGATGCTATTGGACAGGCAAGTGTGTAATACAAACTAGATGACTACCATAAGGCAATTATAACTCATGACCTAACTATGGCTCATTATAAGCCAATTTGGACACTTTTTAACATGTAATGTAGTGAATGGAGAGTCTTGTGAGACTTGCTGAATTGCTAATGGGAAAGACACAATTGGGAAAACAATACGTTTGAGTCCAAATGTCCTATTTTAAATATGAGGAACAGTAGACTAAGGAGGGACTCACTGGCAAGATAAAGTTAGAAACTAAGGCCCAGAGTTTTAAAGGTATTTAGGCCTTGCTGTGCTTAGCATTGCAATGCCTAACTGATTTAGGACAGTCAGTGGTATTTGGGCTCCTAAGTGCCTAAATCACTTTTGAAAATAAAACTTAGGCTCCTGAACCAGTTAGGTGTTGCAATGCTGAGCACAGCAAAACACATAAATAGCTTTTAAAAACCCGGGCCTGAGTTAAATCTGACACTTTGTTGAGGTTTCTCCTGAAAGCCACATGCATGGACTTTCACTAAACCCTTGGAGAAATTCAGCTTCTCCTCCTCCTACCACAAGTCATGTCACCCCCTTGCTTCCAAATCTCCTATTTATCTCATATTCAGTTGTCCTCACCAGGGGGGTTGATGCTGCACTCTTGAGTGCCTCTAACTCTCATTGACTTCAGTGGGAGTGGTTGGTATGCCGGGGGGGGGGCAGAAACAGGCATCTGGTTTGGTTCTCTTCAGCCCATCTGATACAAATGAGTTTGTCAACTAGTTTTTCTGATTATAGCCTGGGCTCCTTAGACATGTCACTTTGAAGCTGTCTCTCTTGTGTTTTATTATTTTTCTTTACTATCCTTTTACTCTAGTGTGGTTTTTTGTATACTATGAAAACATAAAAAACCCAAACTGATTATGGGAAAAATTCACTAAGAATTTTGACAAATTATTTTTTTTTGCTTCATGGTAGGTGCCTTGCAAAATCTTGGCCATTCTCCTTCATTTCTTCTTCCTGAGTGCTTTTGCGTGGATGCTGGTGGAAGGATTTCATCTCTACAGCATGGTGATCAAAGTGTTTGGGTCAGAAGAGAGCAAGCATTTATACTACTATGGGATTGGATGGGGTAAGTGTTTAATAATCTCCTCCTCATCTCTTTTAAACCTGCAATAAGAGCTCATATATGAATCCTGGCCACCAAATTTATATAGTGTAGATAAAGCTGAACTTTGGGACAGCATTAAAATCACATTGTACCATGTTATTTATCTGATGTGCCATCTCTCATATTAAAAGTGTCTCTGAAATAGACAAAAGAAGGAAGCAGCTGTAACAGTGATCAGTCTGTTTTGCAAATAGCAGGTCTGTTAGGTAGGAAGATGCATCACTTTTCTGACCATACTTTGAAGTATATAGATCCTAATCCAAATCCCATAGAAGCAAATGGAATCAATTCCTTTGACTTCTCTGTGAGCTGGATCTGATCCTTAGTCATAAAGCCAATAACAGACTAAGTGGGGCTCTTGCAATACCCACGCATTCTATTTCTGGTTCTGCCACTTACTCATTTTGTGACATTGGGAACATCACCCTGTAGCCCCCTATTTCCCCACCTGTGAAATGGATATAACAGTTCAGGAGATTTCATTAGCTGATGATTGTAATACACTTTGACATCCTTATGCGAAAGGTGCTACATAAGAACCCAGATTTAAGACTAAAAATGTGGTTGTAGGATTCAGGAATACTGAACAGGTCAATTCACTACTTTTCAAATGCAGGATCCAAAATATGAGCTGCACGCATGGCAAAGTGAATAAAAACAGCCCACTACGCCTATCTTATTCAAAACTCTTTACACAAGACAAAAGATATCTTGCTCTCATTGTTTTGGAGACATGTGAATGATGCTTGGCAAAGCTCCACAATTAGAAGAAGAAAAGAAAGTGATATACTGGGACAAAAGGAGGCGTGAGAAAAGATAACAAAGAACAGAATACCTATATCATTATGGATAATTTCAAAAATATTTTAAAACAGGCATCTTTTTTCCACTGATTCATTTGGAAGCTGACTCAAAACCAATTATAACAATAATACAAACCTACTGCAGTCATAATTGGAATATTTAATACCTATTCCACACTGCAGGCCTTGGCAGTAGCAATGCCATTCATTTACATGTTTCAGCTGCTCCTACTTTACATTTTTTCAGCATGACCTTTTTATTCTGCTCCTCACTTTCTTTTCTTTTTAAAAAATCTTCTTCTAATGAATTTTCTTCAACGTGCCTCTGGATACACATTCTTGGGTAACATGGTCTCCATCATATTGGGGGAGCAAACTCTAGATTAATTAGTTAAAACTCTCCACCCCACCCCCCCTTGCCTCTGTGTGAAAGGTTAGATATATCAAATCCATTTATAGCTTTGTCAGTTGCCTTGGAGAAAATCCCAGGGAGAACAGCTGGTGTTTATTGAACATGCCAGCTAATCAGTGACTCTGTTAGATAATGAAAGTCCTTGGAGAAAACAAACACTCTTATTGGTTGTTGGGGCAGTTAACTCTCTTCTTATCATTCTCCAAATGTTATTTAATTGGCTACATGAGCCATGACTCCCACCACCGCTTGGTTCCACTGTCGATGGCCAATGAATGTTTCTCACTGGCCAGTCTTCACTGTTGTGTCTGGGTGAAAATAGAAGTCAATTAAAAATTCCAAGCAAAACGGTCAAAGCTTGACTTCTAGTCAATCTTTTGAAAATCGATTCATTTCGCAAGCGTTCTCAGTGGTGCTACATTGTCTCTTCCCCCCTCTCCCCATGGTTCTATTGACTCACGTAATAATAAAGAAACATGGAATCAGTCACCCCAACTGGAACATTAGTTAAAAACAGAACTTCACTGCACATTGGACACTGGATCTAAGCTGACTTTTTCTAGGAGAAATAAACAACAAAAGAGAGACAGAAAGGGAGAAATCTTATTCTTTGCCCTTTTCCTAACTGATCTAAAATGAATTCAACAATCAGGAAAACAAATTCAGATAAGGTTCTCTTTGAGTCTGACTCTGCAGGTGAAATACAAACCCTTGGGATAAGAGCTCAGAGAGAGAGGTCTGGTTGAATGCAATAGTGCATTAAGCCATGGACCCTGAATTTCCATTTTCATGCATGTTTGACCTCCTTGTCTAAAGACTGTTTATTGCTGTTATAATTTATAAAGTGGAAAAGGTAACCATACAAGCCTTTTGCATCTTGAAATTAAACTCACTTTGCTACTTCATCTGGCTGTTAGCGGACTGCCCATATTGTAACTGATTTGAGGGAAAAATCTGCACTCCTCACAGCAGATGTGTTAAACTTGTTGAATTTAATTTAACTTAGGGCTGGGAAGATGTCCCCCACTGTACCTATCTCCTGCCTCCTCTGGAGATGGTGAGATGAATGCGAATTAACAGGACTGTATTGACTAATGATAGCTGTGTAAATCACCATCTCTCCATGCCTACTTTCTATGAATTAATGTCACGTACAGCCTTATGGAATGCATCCTTCAATCTGATTGGTTTAAATGAGTTGTGTTCCTTAAAGAATGACCAATTTACATGCCTACAATGCCACTCATGCATCTTACAGCTGCTGTTTTCCAAAAAAGTTTTAAAGCTGTCCTACAGTGCTGTCAGCAAAGTCCTGTGAAATATTTTCAGAGAAACCAAAGAACCACCAAGAAAAACTCCCCCATTTCAGAGTGGTAGCCGTGTTAGTCTGTATCAGCAAAAACAACGAGAAGTACTTGTGGCACCTTAGAGACTAACAAATTTATTTGGGCATAAGCTTTTGTGAGCTAAAACCCACTTCATCGGATGCATGGAGTGGAAAATACAGTAGGAAGATATATATACACAGTACATGAAAAGATGGGAGTTGCCTTAGCAAGTGGGGGGTCAGTTCTAACGAGACAATTCAATTAAAGTGCGCTATTAACAACAGGAGAAAAAATCACTTTTGTAGTGGTAATCAGGGTGTCCCATTTCAAACAGTTGACAAGAAGGTGTGAGTAACAGTAGGGGGAAATTAGTTTTTCGTTTTTGTAGTGACCCATCCACTCCGAGTCTTTATTCAGGCCTAATTTGATGGTGTCCAGTTTGCAAATTAATTCCAGTTCTGCAGTTTCTCGTTGGAGTCTATTTTTGAAGGTTTTTTTGTTGAAGAATTGCCACTTTTAAGTCTGTTATTGAGTGTCCAGGGAGGTTGAAGTGTTCTCCGACTGGTTTTTGAATGTTATAATTCTTGACATCTGATTTGTGTCCATTTATTCTTTTGCGTAGAAACTGTCCAGTTTGGCCAATGTACATGGCAGAGGGGCATTGCTGGCACATGATGGCATATATCACATTGGTAGATGTGCAGGTGAACGAGCCCCTGGTGGTGTGGCTGATGTGGTTAGGTCCTATGATGGTGTCCCTTGAATAGATATATGGACAGAGTTGGCAACGGGGTTTGTTGCAGGGATAGGTTCCTGGGTTAGTGTTTTTGTTGTGTGGTGTGTATTTGCTAGTGAGTATTTGCTTCAGGTTGGGGGGCTGTCTGTAAGCAAGGACTGGCCTGTCTCCCAAGATCTGTGAGAGTGAGGGATCATCCTTCAGGATAGGTTGTAGATCCTTGATGATGCGCTGGAGAGGTTTTAGTTGGGGACTGAAGGTGACGGTTAGTGGCGTTCTGTTACTTTCTTTGTTGGGCCTGTCCTGTAGTAGGTGACTTCTGGGTACCCTTCTGGCTCTGTCAATCTGTTTATTCACTTCAGCAGGTGGGTATTGTAGTTTTAAGAATGCTTGATAGAGATTCTGTAGGTGTTTGTCTGTCTGAGGGATTGGAGCAAATGCGGTTTTATCTTAGAGCTTCGCTGTAGACAATGGATCGTGTGATGTGGTCTGGATGAAAGCTGGAGGCATGTAGGTAAGTATAGCGGTCAGTAGGTTTCCGATATAGGGTGGTGTTTATGTGACCATCGCTTATTTGCACTGTAGTGTCCAGGAAGTGGATCTCTTGTGTGGACTGGTCCAGGCTGAGGTTGATGGTGGGGTGGAAATTGTTGAAATCCTGGTGGAATTCCTCAAGGGCTTCTTTTCCATGGGTCCAGATGATGAAGATGTCATCAGTTTAGCGCAAGGACGTTAGGGGACGAGAGCTGAGGAAGCGTGTGTGTGTGTGTGTGTATCTTCCTACTGTATTTTCCACTCCATGCATCTGATGAAATGGGTTTTAGCTCACGAAAGCTTATGCCCAAATAAATGTGTTAGTCTCTAAGGTGCCACAAGCACTCCTTGTCATCCCCCCCCCCCATTTCAGGTTTTACTACAAACTTCTAACAGGTTTACTGGGGTTCATAGATTGTTTGTGTGAATTTAGGCCTAACCACAAGAAAGCCTGAGCTAATTTGTGGTTTGGGTTGAAATCACATGAGATTTGCAGGTTCATATTCTTTCCGTGCAGAAAGGCAGTTTTGGATTGAGATTTGATTTGAGATTTTTGAACCCCTAATGTCAGAAATGCAAATCCAAATGGATCGAAATCTAAGAAAATGTTCTTACAAACTGTTGGGAAGTGAAATAGGCAAGTTTCACATGGTTCTTGTTTGAAGAGGCTTTTTAAAAAATATCTGTTACTATGAAGAATAAGGATATGAATCTCATTCATAGGGGAATTGGCTTACCGCATAAGCTTTGATACATTAATTAATAAACAATTCATCATTAACTACTGCTTGAAGATACATTTGTCTGTGATTTGTATGCATAAGAATGTAAGTTTAGCCTTTTTTTCCTGCTCCCCTATGCTTAATATTAGCATTTATTATTTGTAAAGTGGCAGTGGTCTGCCCAGTAGTGTACCCAACACAAGGAAAACCCTGGTGTCCAAATCTGCAAACACTTATTGTCAAGCAACGATAACTCACATGAGTGTACCACTGGCTTTAAATATTGCATTGTGCCCCAGGCTATTGCAGTGTGACTGAAATACTGCAATATGAGTGCAATAATTAGCATTTATTTAATAATAGCAATGTGGCCTAACCTATTGCAGTGCATACACAATGACTTCTAAATAAATGCAGTGAGTGGTATTTTGAGTAGAGGTTTGTAGGATTAGGCCCATGGCCCTGGGCCAAGGAGCTTGCAGTGTAACTAGACATCCAACACAAAATTCACTAGGGAACAAATAGTGGAAGGTTCTATATTAGAACAGGGCCTTTGTGCCTTTTTTTCTAGTGTTGTTGTTCTTGGCAGGTAAGTCAGACATGTTGGCATGCACTGACTGTCCAGAAATCCCCCTGAAGTGTAGCTAAGACTCAGGCAGACAGCAGATAAGAGCGCATCCAACAATGATAAATTCCCTCATGAAAAATTTGCATTGAACATTTTTTTTTTTTACAGGTAGCTCAGTTTCGAAAATGGGTAGATTTTGACTGCCAATCCTAGAGTGTTCTGAGACAAGTGAAATCTTTCCAAGGAATGTAAATGTCATTACAAATCAGGCTGCTAGGAAATTGTTTTGTATTGCTTTAGAGAAACCTGAATTTGAATTGGCAGTTGGGTTTTCTTAATCACATTTGACATCATGTCATTGTTGAAAATGTGTCAAAACAGCCCTGAAATAATTTAACTAGTCAGGTGTATCCCAGGTTATCACTTGATGAATACCAGTGGGTACTTTCATAGTCTGTGCTACTACCATTCACTGCCTGTAATCTGGCTCTGCTATCCACTGAGTTGATAATGGATGCTGCTGGTTAATGGACCTCAGCATATATATATATATATATATATATATACTGTTTTAAATTTTATTAGTGTGTCAGAACTATAGAAACTACAGTAGACTGTAGGAACAGATAGGAGGTTTAATGCCAAAGAAGAAAGGGAATGCTATTGAAGTAACTGCTGCTTGAATTAAGGTGGACATGCCGGGGGAGGTAATATCTTTTATTGGACCAACTTTTGTGTGTGTGTGTATAGTATTCACATTGCAGTCTCTCACTTCCATACTAAATATATAGGGCCATCAAAGGGACAGGAGTGATGCGAATGACACCTGGGTCTATCAGTTGCTAACCCATATTATTGGCATCTTGACTTTGTATGTGGATGGAAATGTTTAATTACACATCAAGCCAGTCAATACTGCCTTCATTTGCAATGTGGTAATGCTTCTGTATGCTCATGTATTAATGCACATAGAGCTTCAGTTTGAGCTGTTAGTTCATGAACATGATGGAGGTACAGTGGGAGGAAATATATAATTGATGAGGGGTTTATACATTTTAATCAAACCCTCTCAGCTCTGGGAAAAGACACTTGGCTCTGAAATAAGTGTTTGATAAATCAAGAACTGAACTCTGGTCATGCTTGTACTGGAGACATAAAAGCAGAGTCCCCCATGGATCTCTATTAGTCAAAAGAATCACATTGTGTTATTCCCCCTCCCCCACCCACCCCAACAGCAGCTGCCCTTTCGCTGGTTGATATCTGCTTCCTTTCCATTTGGGAGCAGTGCTATGCTTCTTAGTGAGCAGAACAACTCATTGGTGTGACAGTATAATTTAATAGCAGAAAACTTTTCTAAATATTGCAACAGGATTCAAACAAAATACTCATCTCCATGAATATTTACTATAGAAGCCATAAAGGTTTGTCTCTTCATACAAATCTGTGTTCAACTGTAGAAGCATAGCAAATGAGTCAGTGAACCTCTTTTGACCACTGCAATGCAAACTAGCCTGTTGCCCTGAGACATTTGTGTATGTGAATTTCCTGATGCCTGACAGCTGTGGCCAGTTTTTCACCAACTGAAGCATGATACTGACCCCCAAAATGAATTAAAGCTATTGAAGAGGATGCCTCATCTCAGACCAGTCAACGCAGGTTGCCCCTGTCTTCATCATTCAGTCTTATCTCACATGTGAATAAGACCACCCTTTGCACATTCATAGATCCTGGAGTGTGCAAAAGGTGGGTCTGATTTTTACAAACCCAAGCAAATAGTCCTTGCATCTGCATTCCCATCGGACCTCTTGTGTGAGTAAAGTTTTGCAGCATCTGGATTAATGAATTGTTGAAACTAGGGGCAAAATCTGACAGGAGATGGGAACAAGTAAGCTCTGGATTTAATATCAGAAATATCCTACCATATTCTGTGATGGCGGAGAGAAATTACTTCAGTAAAATGAATTCAGCAGAGAGACAAGTTACCAAATGTTCTGAATCATCTGAAGTCTGTATGTATCATCATCAGTCCAAAAAGTGCTAGAATTACTTTGATACCTACAGTTGTCAGTAATTCAAAAGATGATGGATTCTAAGAAGATAATACCTTTAAAAATAGCTAGAGACTGGTTGGAAAAATGCTCTGTTGCCTTGGTGATTCAGGATTACATATAGAGATCAATATATCAAAACTTTCAAAACACCTTCCCCCTCCCACCCATTTGTCAGACATTGATGATATCGGTTGTTGTGTGGGAAGTTACTGCAGTGGAACGTTGTACTTAACCCATTCCCAGCATTGCAGGCAATTTTCTTTTCCCTTCGATGACTATTTAGAATTGGGCATTTAGTTTCCATCTATTTGAAGGTTGATTTTTTGCTGCCACTTGGTTGAGTTAGACCCAGCGCCCTTCTCTAGGGCTGGGATAACCCAATGGAAAAAAAAATATATCAGATGAAATTAACTCTACTCCTGCTAAACCAATTAGAGAATATACTTTTCCCAGCCAGGCAATAACTTGGTCTTTCCAGGAGCTTGAAATAAATATGCTGCTTCTTCGAGTAGTGTCCCTATGGGTGCTCCACTGTAAGTGTATGTGCACCCCTGCACCTCTAATCGGAGATTTTTGGTAGCAGTGTCCATTGAGCCTGCGCATGTGCTCTCCCTCCCTCGTGGCTATCTAGCACTGCGTGGGCAAATTCCCCTCACTTCCTGCTCAACCGCCCTCCCAATTAATGAGGCAATTCTAGATCCTACCAAAGGCATCTGGCAGACACCAGCCTCCATTGCATCAACCAGCAACAGAGCCAAAAATAAAAATAAAAAAAAATACTACATCCCTCCCAAAGAGGCAGACTTTGTTTCAACGTCAGCAACACAAATCCATCATAGGGGATGGGGTTAATGCATGAAGCAAGCAACATAATGCCAAATTGATCCCATACGATCGGGCTTGGCAAGATGGTGTATTTCTCGGCAACATTACCGTTTAGCATCACGAATTACCAAATTGTCATGACCAAATACAATTTCATTAATTATGGGAAACTCAATGCATTTCTGGAACATTTACTGGAGACACAAAAGGAACAGTTTCAGACCAGAGAGGGTCAGTTAATAGCCAGACTGGTGCTAGACACAGCGTTAGATGTAGCTGACACAGCTGCCCGCCTGGTCTCCATGACTGTGGTACTGAGGCGGGCTTCTTGGCTACACCTTTCTGGATTGCCCAAAGAACTGCAAAAGACTTCCAGTTTGAAGGGCCCAAACTCTTTGTGGAGAAGACAGATTCTTCTCTCCACATCCTGAAGGATTCCCGGACCACATTACGCTCCCTGGGAATCTACACTGCGGAACAGAAGAGAAGATATACCTCTCAGCCACAGCACAGGTCACCATCTCAGCGCTGTTATGAGCCACGGTGTAAGAGGACCATGGCTCAAAAGCAGAAGCAGTCCGCACCCCAGTCCGCGACCTCTCAAACCGCCTCTGCTAAGCACTTTGACAGGTTGGTTGAGGGCCTGAACAATTATACCTTGCAACATCAGCTGCCACCTACACACCTGTCACACCCCTTCAGAAGTCACCTGGCCCTACTTCACAGCAGTTGGGAGAATATCACCTCTGACAGATGGGTCCTGGAGATAATTTTGAAGAGTTACGCCATTCAATTAATGTCCTTCCCCCATTCCAACCCTCCTTCCCTGTCCCCCTTCCAGGGACCCTTCTCATGAGAACCTACCTCATCAGGAAATATATAATTTGTTATGCCTAGGGGCCATTGAACCAGTCCTGGTGCAACTCAGGAGCATTATTTCCTGATCCCCAAGACGAAGGGAGGTTGGAGGCCCATTCTAGATCCAAGGGCATGAAACAAATACGGGAAGGCGCAGACGTTCAAGATGGTCACACTAGCAGCCATTATTCCAGCTCTAGAGCAGGGAGATTGATTTCCAGCCCTCAACCTACAAGAAGTCTACTTCCATATCTCAATATAACCATCGTACAGGAGATTTCCTATGGTTTACCTTTGGGGCAGGACCATTGTCAGTACAGACTGCTCCACCCAGGGTATTCTCCAAGGTTCTCACCATCATAGCGGCGCACTGGAGTTTATCAGCACCAACCTTGATGCAGTACAAGCGAGAGCGTTCCTTCCGCTACACAGACTCACCACCCTGGGACGGATGCCTCCCTAATAGGCTGGGGAGCTCATCTACACAATCACAAGGTTCAGGGTAAATAGCCTTCCACAGAAGTGACCTTCCACATCACTCTTTTGGAGCTAAGGACTGTCTGGAATGCCTGTGCACACTTTCTGCCTTTCATCAAGAACACCCACACAAAAGTCATGATGGACTTAATATGACCTGGATGTTTTACATAAATCACCAAGGGGTGCCAGATCTCTCTCCCTCTGCATGGAAGCACTCAAACTTTGGAAGTGGTGCATCCATCACAATGTTCTCATCTCAGCTTGCTATCTACCAGGGATACAGAATGTGACAGCCGGAAGTCTCAGTCCGAATTTTTGTCACAACCATGAGCGGGTACTGAACTCAGACGTCCTTCAAGATATATTCGCCCTTTGGGGAACCCTGACTACGGATCTCTTCGCTACTTACTGGAACAAGAAATGTCCTCATTACTGCTCCAGAGCTGGCCTGAGGAAACATTCACTGGGAGACGCCCTCATCCTCCCATGGGATAGGGCCCTTTTGTACACCTTTTCCCAGTTTCCTCTTCTATCCAAGGTCCTGTTGAAATTTCAATGAGACAAAGTGAGAGTTATTCTGATTGCCCCTCCTGGCCATGACAAGTCTGGCTCCCTTACCTGACACAGACAAAGTAAAACTAAGGCCATATCCCAAGTTTCTCCCTATTTTCTCTGCACTTTCCATATGAATCAACAGATCCATCTCCCTTTTTTTTTAACCCCAACCACATTGTGACAACAGGGAGACAATTCTGCATATGCTAGACGTTAGAAGGACACTAGCATTCTACTTGGACAGGAATGAGGACTTTACGAAATCCCCTAAACTCTTCATTTCATCCACAGAAAGATCCAAAAGCTCTGTGATATCATCTCAGAGACTATCCAAATGGATTCCTGGTTGCATAATCACTGTTATCAAGGGCGCAACCTGCTTCTGTCCAGAGTCCATACGCACTCCACGAGGTCAGTTTCTACCTCGGTCACATTCCTTAAAGATATCCCTATCTCAGTAATCTGTAGAGCAATGACTTGGGCCTCTGCCCACACTTTCGCAGAACATTATGCGATCACAGAAGATTTGACCCCCGATGCCATCTTTGACTCCACAGTACTCTGTGCAGTAACAGACTCCACTCAGAAGTCCCAGCCTCCAGTAGTGGGTACTGCTCGGGAGTCACCTACAGTGGAGCACCCATAGGGACACTACTCGAAGAAGAAGAGGAGGAAGTTACTCACCTTGCAATAAACGATGGTTCTTCAAGATGTGTCCCTCTATGGGTGCTCCACAACCCACCCTCCTCCCCTCTACTTCGGAGTTCTCTACAGGGCTCTGTGGTGGAGAAGGAAGTGAGGGGGGTTCGCCCGTGCAGTGCTAGATAGCCTCGAGGCAGACCACGAGGGAGGGAGGGCACATGCAGGGGCTCAACGGACACTGCTACCAAAAATCTCCAATTAGAGGCACACCACAGGGGTGCACATACACCTACAGTGGAGCACCCATAGGGGGACACATCTCGAAGAACCATCGTTACTACACAAGGTGAGTAACTTCCTCTTTCACTTCTGCCTGATGCTGCTTCTTTCTCTGTAAAGGTCATATTTAGCCCTTTAGAATGAAAGAGCAAAAATCTGCCATAGGTTTTCTCCAGGACAGCCTCATCCCTACCTGTTGCTTTTTTCCTCTACGTAGAAGAAAGTCCAAAAAAGTGGCTTGAAGTAGTTTTTCCATTTTAAATTGTATTAGTGTGTCAGAACCATAAAGTGAAAAGAAACTACAGTAGACTGTAGGAACAGATAGGAGGTTTAATGCCAAAGAAGAGAGGGGACGCTATTGAAGTAACTGATGCTTGAATTAAGGTGGACATGGTAGGAGAGGTAATATCTTTTATTGGAGAAAGAGACAAGCTTTCAAGCTTACACCAAACTTTTCTTCGGTCCTTGACTTAAGGGTTGATCCTATAATCCCTATTTAGACAAAACTCCTATTGACTTCAATGTGAGTTTTGCCTGAGTAATGATTGGAGGATTCTCTGTGCACAGATACCACCCAAATAGGTTGTGACTTAGTGCTAGAGATTGATGAAGTGATTTAGATTAATCACTGACCCAAACTGAAAATGAACTTAAATCGAACCTTGGGATTCCAACATTTGGGATAACTTTTTTTCTCTCTAGATCTTCATTTTTATGCACCTCTGCATTTCCTTGTCCCAGCTGAGAGTGGAAACAGAAGTGCCAGAATACTATGAGACAGATAGTTCACACTAGATTTTCAGCCCAAGAAGTTCAGATACACTTTGGGTGACATCTGGGTGCTTATCTGAACTGAACCAAAATGTCCTGAGGCTGACCCATCCTTGCTTATTCCCCAGAAGTCCAGAGTTTGAGGCTATGTTGCAGTGTGGGTCCATACTCACTTATTGATATGCAGTGCTGCATAGCATGCACTGAGACTACAGAGGTGTGCATGTTGCGAATGCCATAGCTTAGATGACAGACTCGTGTAGTACAACATCCTGTATCTGATGCTGCACTCCCTAATGCAAAGCTCATCACGTCACATCATACATTTGAAAGGTTGGGGTAAGGCTGGTGAACATATTTATAACATCTCAACTGAGAAAATAATCAAATACTGTATAAAAAAGCATAACTGGCATTTTGACATGGATGATAAATAGTACTAGCACTGCATTAGTACTTTTGCTATTGTGTTCCTAGAATTAACTATTATGAGATGTTGTCTGACTCTTACAGCTCACCTGCAGTTTTTACTCATAAACCAAGGATTGAGCAAATACCCTTAATATCTTTGTGTACTATATTATCCATAGGAGTGTTCCGGTCCAGATCAAATCTTGTGACCTCATCAGGCTAAATATGTTTGATTCCTACCTTTATAGAATGTCTCAAATGGTTGGTTCTTCAGAGAACAATATGTTTCTTTCATGGTAACAAAATTCTAATTTATTTTAGATGCTAACCTCCACCCCCATCTATCTTTTAATAGCCTGTTACTGCAGAGTAAAGACAAATGCTGCACTGTAGGCTGTAGACCATTTTACATTCATTGAATTAACTGTTCTTGTTATCCAGATGACTGCACTACGCTTCATCTGTATAAGTTTTATTATCTTGCTAGGGAACTCTGTATTTAATTTTCTTCTTCACTGCCGATTAAAATTGATAAATAATCAAGTTAAATCCTGTGACTATCTGAAATTTGCCTTGGAAAACAGGCAGGCTAGGATCCTGAGGGATAGGAAGCACAAGTACTTCTTGTGTACGAGACAGATTATCAACATGTGAAGGCTGTTAGCCCTGGGAAGAAAACTCATACCACAGGATTATTAGCCAGTGCCAAGCAACTTCTTATTGTTATTTAGATTACCGTAGCACCTAGGAGCTCCATTCCTGGACCTGGACCTCATAGTTACTGCAAAACTCCATAGGTTTTATTACTGAGTTATCTCCCTTCCATAGATTTAAAAAAACAACAACATCTTATACATCTTATTCTTCAGCAGGTATATGGTTATTAAATCTATAAAATGATTTAAAAAGCCACCCTATTTTCACATCATTTTCTATTTGCTAGATGGGACATTTATAGGGGCCTGACAGACAATCATTTGCTAGGTAAAGAGTTCCTGCTTTACCGTGTTCAAAACCGTTGGCAGCAGAAACCTTGCTTCCTTTCTAACTACTAGCTTGGAAAACTATTAAAGTGGCACAACAAGACATCATTATGCTCTGGGCCAGCTGCATGCAGTTACCATTGAAGGCAGAAGCACAGTTGCCTGAATCTGTATAATACTTATGTAACGCTGTCAAGCGTTCCCTGCCTCCCAGCAGTAATGACAGGAAATGTAATTTATTTACTTTAAGCAAATATATCTGCCACTAGAAATCTTTCAGTGCTATCTCATACATTCATATTAGGAAACATACCCTCTTAGGTTTCAGAGTGGTAGCCGTGTTAGTCTGTATCAGCAAAAGCAACGAGGAGTCCCCTTATGGCACCTTAGAGATGAACAAATTTATTTGGGCATAAGCTTTTGTGGGCTAAAACCCACTTCATCAGATGCATGGAGTGAAAAATACAGTAAGCAGAATATATATTATAAACACATGAAAAGATGAGCGTTGCCTTACCAAATGGTGGGTCAGTGCTAACGAGCCAATTCAGTTAAGGTGGAAGTGGCCTATTCTCAACAGTTGACAAGAAGGTGTGAGTATCAGCAGAGGGAAAATTACTTTTTGTAGTGACCCATCCCCTCCCCCGCCCCCCCCCCCCAATTTGATAGTGTCCAGTTTTCAAATTAAATCCACCCCACACTTGGTAAGGCAACTCCCATCTTTTCATGTGCTATAATATATATTCTGCTTACTGTATTTTTCACTCCATGTATCTGATGAAGTGGGTTTTAGCCCATGAAAGCTTATGCCCAAATAAATTGGTTAGTCTCTAAGGTGCCACAAGGATTCCTCGTTGTTTATACCCTCTTAGGGCATCTGAATGGGATCTTAACTTGGTTCAATTTATTCAAGACTCTCTCTCTCCCTACCCATTTGTGATGCTCAAAAGAGTAACTGGATGTTGACATTTCTAGGCTATCTCCATGCTAATTGTGAACCCTCCTGGGAGATTTGACTCTGTTTTCTAGGACTATTTTTGGAGGCTTGGATTAGGATCATTGACTCGGTATGTATGACTGAAGTAGAAAAGCCTGAAGAAGAGCTCTGTGTACGCTCAAAAGCTTCTCTGTTTCGCCAATAGAAGTTGGTCCAATAAAAGATATTATCTCCCCCCCCCCCTCCTTGTCTGTGTAATGTAGCTGCACAAAGGGCTCTGAGGCACATGTAACTCTGAAACACATTTGAGCTGTTTTGCTGCCTGTGAAGATTGCTCCTGGACACATTGACTGAATTTACCTGGTTTTCTGAAGGGAAGCATCGGGTGCAGTTTTGACACTGTCGCCATCTCTGAATTTTGCAGGGTGCCCACTGGTGATCTGCATCATCTCTGCAGCTTCAGCCATGGACTGTTATGGAGAAAGTGGAAAGTGAGTACAGAAAGATCTACCTCTGGTTCAAATATGAAAACAAGTAAGATATGGCGGGAGGGCAGGACTAATACTAAATATCTTCCCACGGGGCCTGATTCTGGGCACCAACAACTCCCATTAACTTCCTTGGGAATTGAGGGTGTCTAGCACTATTTATCGCTTATGCATTGCATGTTAAGTCTATATATTGAGGCTATTTGCACATTTACTAGGGATGGGCCCAACTTTGAAAGTTCAGATCCATAATCAGAGCGGAGTGTGAACTTCCTCAGAGTTTGGGGATGAGATGGTGGAAGAAATTCTTAGATCTCGTGTTCTGGTTTGGATTCATCTCTTTGGGCACTACTGTAATACAACCAATAATAGTAATAAATACACATGCATATGTAAGGGTATTTATATGTTAACTTTTGTTTTGAGCATATTTATTTTACTAATAAAACTGAATTGCTCAAGGATTCTTTGTTTGGACTGAAACACCTAACCAGCTCTCCTGTTCTTAGTCTTTATTGTTATACTTTTCCCCCTGTTTAAAATGTGTTAGGAAACAGCCACCCACAAATAGTTCCCCATGAGACTACTCAACATTATAGAGTTCTGTTCCATAAAGAGATACTGCCTCCAGCAATAGTGATGGTGGAAGTTCATGCTAGGTGATCTTCATTGTTTTTAACATGTATGTTACATGTGAACTACAGTTTTGACTAAACACAAGGATCAGAGAGCAACAAACCTAACCAAAATACTTGATGTAAGCAAAGTAGTTGTAGCCTATGACTCCAGAGGTGTTAACGGGCCACTCTAACTTGAATTTTCCCTTACAATATGTGCTAACTACTTACGTTAATCTGTTCCATCTTGCTATGACATTGGGGGGTCCCTTCCCAGACCTGAAGAGGAGCTCTGTGAAAACTCCCAAGCTTGTCTCTCTGACCAGCAGAAGCTGGTCCAATAAAATATATAACCTCACCCACCCTGTCTCTCAAAATACTTGGTGTCAAGTCAGCTGGGAGTTCACTTTTTGTTTAGATCTAATGTGCAGGGACAGGAGGAGGAGTGAGGCAGGATTGGAGGACTGAAGACCCCCCCGGAGGGCGTAAAAGCTCTTTATAAATACTTGCTTATTGGGGAGCAGGATTTTGAGAAGGAAGCGCAATCTACCTCCAGGAATCACAGGGCTTGGGGCGAATAGAGGGTTACTACCCCTGAATTAGATCCATATCTTTCCCTAAAAGCCAGTGAGGAAGTATTGGGGCCATTGCTGGAGTTGATGATGCATCTTTTTAAAGGTGTAGTAAATGCTGCTTCAGAACCCTCTCCACTTCTAAATCACACCCGCCCAGCATAGCACTCTGCCCCCCTCTACTGCTGGCCGAGCCACAGATAAAGGTTGATTAGCCAGGTACAGCCTTGGCTAACATAGGTGGGTCTTTTATCTCAGGCAGTTGAGGTTCATGGGTTTAAAATAAAAGATCACAGGTTCAATCCCCATTGCTGACAACCTATTCAAGGGCATGATATTACACACCCAGCAGTCTCCTAGGCAGTATGCCTTTCTCTATGTGGACATAAATGTTTCGAGCCATCAGTGTTACATATGCCCTGAGCACCCCTCTGGCTGTGCTTTGTCAGAAGCATCCAATAATGGAGAGGCTGGGAATGTCTGTAGTAAGAGAAGAGATGACTGACTGATTAAACAAGTTTAATCTTAATTAGTAAACCAGATTTAGAGATGGTTTTGGGATTAAAATTCTGAGCATTGAGTATGGGGCATTGTAAGCAGAAAAAGCAAACTGATCTGAGAGAATATCATAGGGCCTAATCCTGCAACAATTTAAGCATGTGAGAAAACTTTATTTTGATGGGTAAGGTAATTAATGTGCTTAAATCATTACAGGATGATACAGGTTTTTGTTAAATGAATGGATTACTCCTTTGTTCTGTTTTTGTCCATTCCAAACTGAAGATGTAAGAACTAAGCCGAAAGTTGTCATCCCCTTTCTCACTCTCCAGCAGCCTGAAGAACAAGAGAGGAAGTCTTAGATTTTGTTCTTGCTGAAAAGACAATGGGAATCCTCTCTTCTGATGAACACCATATTACATGGTGCAGCTGCCAGAAAGGACAGTTGAATTAATATGCAAACTAGATACCATTAATTTGGGTTTAAATAGAGACTGGGAGTGGCTGGGTCATTACACAAATTGAATCTATTTCCCCATGTTAAGTATCCTCACACCTTGATTATCACTACAAAAGTTTTTTTTCTCCTGCTGATAATAGCTCATCTTAATTAATTAGCCTCTTAGAGTTGGTATGGCAACTTCCACCTTTTCATGTTCTCTGTATGTATATATATCTTCTTACTATATGTTCCATTCTATGCATCTGATGAAGTGGGCTGTAGCACACGAAAGCTTATGCTCAAATAAATTTGTTAGTCTCTAAGGTGCCACAAGTCCTCCTGTTCTTTTTAGGTATTCTCTCTCTGTGTCTCCTTCACACCATCTTGAAGCACACTGGAGCAGATAATTGCAGGCAGACTTCCCTATGCAATATACAAATCCAAGAGAGACCTTNGGGGGGGGGGGGGGGGGGGGGGGGGGGGGGGGGGGGGGGGGGGGGGGGGGAAGCAAGAGGATGCAATTAGCTCCATCCATGTTTCCTGTTTTAGAATTTCTCAGCCATTCTGTACCATAGTTTCTTCTCTTTCTCATTAAGTGCATTGCTAATTAAATGACCTCATGTTTGATCTTGCAGCAGTGAATAGATAGTAACCGTTCTGCTTTCTCCCTGCAGCTGCTGGCTTTCACTGGAGAACGGCGCAATCTGGGCTTTTGTGGCCCCAGCATTGTTTGTAATTGTGGTATGTATACTTGCTGCTACCAGCCTCTCATTGCACATGCGCTTCAGTCCCACAGTGCGGTTTTACTTGAAGGCACAGGCCTAAATTCCATCCTCAGTAACACTGGGCAGCCCCACGGAAATCGATGGTATTGCATGGTGTCTATCTGAGCTATTTTCTTTCTGTTCATTCAAATGCCCTCATTTTACTTTGATTGACATGTTAGTATTTGTTTAGGTGAGCTGATTCCTACACTGTTAATTTCACTAGTCCGCAGTGCATGTCTTCATGCTGATAGGCCTTAAGCTGCAACAGCCACCAGCCACTGAAATTCTAATGGGAAAAATTACATGAAAACCTACCAGTAAAGCCTGCTGTATTCTAAATGTACCTCTGTCCCTACAATCGAATGCTATAGGCTAGATTCACAAAGGGACTGAGGCACTTAACTGCCACTTTAGTTGCCTGTATCCCAGAACCAGACACTCTGGTATTCACAAAACCACTCCTCAGCTGCCGCCGAACCCTAAATTCACTTGGCAGCTACGTTTTTGCAGTACGTGCATTGCTGCCCCACTTTTGGCGTCTGGATGCCTAAGCCCCAGTGTGATTCAGAAACCAGGGGAAGAGAGTTCTTCCTCCGCTAACTCCCCGGCGGGGCCCAAGCTGGGAAATACGCTCTGGTCATGCTTACTGGATTGGTCCCCTCACCTGTGTTCACAAAAATGGCTGGGGGTGGGGAAGGAGGAGGAGCAGGAGGCACGTGCCCAGGAATTGAACAGGACTCTCCCACCGCTCACAGCAGTGCTATAACCCCTGCGTTATGGGATATTCTGATCTGGGGGCTCCCTCAGCCTCTCCCGTTGAAGCTGTGCCACCATGAGAGAGACTCCGTAGCCTGGTGGTTAGAGCACTCGCCCAGGATCCAGTCCCCTGGCGCCAATGACTCTTTTATCCAAAATGGAGCAGAGTCTGGGGGAGCCTCACATCAGACTATCCCATAGCCCAGTGCTTAGGGAACTCACCTGAGAGGTGGCAAATCCCTGTTCAAATCCCTTCTCCCCCTCAGGCAGAGGGGGGACTTGAAGCAAGCTCCCGCATCCCAAGTGCTCTAACCACTGGGCTAAAAGTTATGAGGGAGGTCTACCGCCACCTTGCAAGAAATTCCTTAGGTACCTCCTGACTCCAGGAGAGGTTTCACAGCTGAGACTCCCAAGCAGAGGAAGGTGTGTCCCTCCAGCTGGGATTTAGGCACCAAACTCCCTAATAGCAGTGAGGCTTAGGACATGCCCCCTCTCCTTGGCATCTTCCATGGGCTAACTTAGGCAGCTACCTCCCTCAGCATGCTGGCTTTTGTGAAACCCATTCTTAGGCACCTATTTCCCTCCATCCATTGCATAGGAAGCCTGAGAGCTGAATTCAGGATATGTGAAGCCCAGTCATTTTCTGAGTGCCTAAAATTAGGCATGTCTGCAGATGGGCCTGATCCTAGAACACTGACTCTGATCCCATTCAAACTTTGAGGCTGGTCAGATTTGGATCCAAACTTCTCAGCTTAAGTTCATCTCTCTAAGATGAATCCAAAGCTCCTCCTCCTTTGGGGAGACTTGGGTCCAAATTCAAACTTCATGGTTCATTTCTATATATGAAGTTCCATAGCCAGATCCTCATTTAGGTGCCTACCTTCAAAACAATGGGATTGTTACTATGTTGTTAAATTGTCTTTAGTGTTTATGGGACCAGTGGTCTCACCCTTACTCATACGAATTACTCACATGAATAATGATTTTCAATGTGAGTAATGGATGCATAGTTAGGGCCTATGTTATTAAAATAGCAATAATATATCTTTTAAATACATGTTAGCAAAATATTTAAAAAATGAAAAGTTCTGTATTAGTAAAGTATCTTTTTTCCCTCTGGTTTATTTATACACACCATAATATGCAGTATTTGAAATAAGAGCATAGCTACAGTACTTTTAATAAATCTATTTATTATGAAGCTCTGACTAATCGAGTTATAGGAAAATCACAGATACTACTGTATGCAGCTATTAAAGCAATAAAGTTTAGTTTCTGGTTTTAAATTAATATTTTGTTACTATAGTAACACTCAAATCAAACTATGGTGGCTTCCATTAAAATCTTTATAACCTTGCCTTTGCATGTACATAACATTATTGCAGTGTTCCATATTTGTAGTATTGTGAATACCTAGGGAATAATGTAAATACCATGGTAACAGTAACTACTTGCAAGAGAATTTATTGGAATTTTAATGAGGACCACTATACAAAGCATCTCAGATAATAGCTATAAATTAGCACCAGAATACAGTCTTGTGATAATTTATAGGCCCTGTAGAAATAAATGCCTAAGAAACATATAGTAATATGAGAGACAGATTTAGACCAATGCCTGGTGGTCAAAAGTTCTATATGGCATTATTATTATTATTCACAAACTGCTTCTTCAGCCACTAAGCAAGCATCAGAAACAAGCCTTAGTCACTACATAACCTGGGCTAGATTTGAACTAACACTCTAGAGGCGCATGGATCTATGTTTCTCTCCTGAGCCATCCACTGTTATAAAATACATATTCAAATATTCAAAGTAAATATTTATGATCAATAAACAGAACAAAATCTTTGCCAAAATAGTTGCCTGCTGAGTACAGATTTCTGCTGCATTTGCTGGAGGAAACAGTAATATTGTAAATATAAAAGTTAATTAAAAACATTCAAAGCAGAGGTTATTAATGTGCATGGTTTAAGCCATCATTTATTATGAATGCTATGGCTGGCAAGAGCAAGAGCAACTGCAATCCTCCTTGGCCAATGGATTTTGACGTCCGAGGAGAGAGAGGCGGGCATAGAAAGAAAATACCTGCAAACTACTTATACAGTGGATGCCTTATATTATATTTCATAGGCCAGATTCTCTGCCCTGCTCTACTCCCTTTATACCACTCTGGCAGTGCAAAGGGATCAGAGACTGGCCATGTCCCTCCAGCCAGGGATACCCCCAGCTAATGTAGCTGGATCCTAAGCAACCCCCTGTGGTGTAGAGGGAGAGTTATTGGTGTGGCCAGAGCCCCAGCTGTTGGATGGTTCTTTGGGGACACTTACCACCTGGTGGAGATCAGAGCAGCCCCCACATTGCTCTTAATTCTGAAAGGGTCAATGGTGAGGAAATTTGGCCAAAGATACTAGAGCAAGCCTCTGCTCTTATGAACAAGTGTACTGGGATCATTAACGAGTGTGCAGAACAGACAGCTCTTGGATTTTTAAATGCCTCATCAAAAAGATTTTCCACACAAAGCAAACTACAGGGCATTGAGTTCCTGCACCTCAGAGGGCTGAGTCCCTTCACCAGTATTCAAATCTATTATTCTAAGCATGCCTGGGTGTTCCAAACGTGGGGCTGTGCGCCCTCAAATCCCATTGCAGTCAGTGGGGTTTGGGGGCACTCAGCACATTGCAGAAATAGGTAACAAATGACTAGATTCCCACCAGCGGAGTTCTGCGGAAAGTACCATACGGCCTGCACATTCCCCTTCCCTGTAACCATGTGTTAGAACTCTACAATGATATGAGATTCAGGCTGTTCCTTCCACTTTGGAATGGAACATCAGGCACTACAGTTTAAACGCTTGGTGAAGGAATGGCTTGTTAAACCAGGCCCGTTACATTCAGATGGCTGCTTTGGGTACATCTGTCGGTTGTAATGATTTTAATCTTTCCAGAGAAGAGTGCAGGTTCATGACTCAGTTACTGATACATGAATGTATTACAATGATTTAATTATGCCCACACATTAAATTACAGTGAACTGGTGCTTAATCGCTTTGATTATTCGAGAAGTCAGGGTTGTTTTCCAGGATTAAGGAGAGCATTACTCCCCTGAATACCTCTCTACAGCATCATCCTCTGATACTGAAATCAATGAGGCCCCTACGACTCCTGTAGTAGGGTTGTGGGATCAGGACAATAATGCAAATGAGAAGTAGATAAACATATTGATTAGAGTAACCACACTTCTGTGTTAAAGGCCTTACTTTGATTTTTAAGTGATGAGTCCAGATTCTGGGCCATCTCGTGGTGTTGGAGAGAGGCTGAGTGGTACCCTGGTCCAGGAGCTCTATGCCACTTTCCTGCATGGACACCAGCAAGGTGTCTGCGGTGGGGACCTGCAGGAGAGAGCAGGATGGGGAGTGACTGGAGCATACTGGCAATGCCAAACTACACCTGTCCCCCACAAACTGTGCCTTCCGTGCACACTAAGGGGGCACAGCACAAAAATCATGCCCCCATTATTTCCCTGGTGGAGCAGCGACTTTACCATAGCGGGCTAGAATAGCAAAGGAAAGTTCCAGTGAGATGCCCCCAAATGTTCCTGCACCTACAGAACCTCCCACCCATTGCGTTTGCAAACGAGCATTGACACAAGCCAAGAGGAGAGCTGCACATATACCATGTTCACCACATCACAGCATTTTACAAGCATTTAAGCTCCTACAAAGGGCTTGATTCACTCATGGTAAACTGGACATTGCAGCTACTCCCAAAGGGGGATGGCAGTTGGTGGTTCCACTGCTTCCCTCCAGTGGGGCTGCAGCCAGGGATCTGATGGAGCCTGGCTGCTGGAGCGTGGTCAGGAGATCTGCTGAATCAGGACATTTCATGGGCAGTGTAGCCCAGCCCGTCTCCCACTCACTCTATGTGCGGTGAAAAGTCCTAGGGAAGCTAATAGTGATGGAAGTGCATGCTAGGACTCTATAGACATTTAACAGGCAATGTGAAAAAGCTCATGTCTCAGTTTTACAAGCTTGGTATGTTGACATGGCAGAAACTGCCTCATACCAACAGCTTAATGATGAGATTAATGCCATAGCTGAAGAATCCCATGTGATAGGTGGAGAATTTCTCTCTCCTGTAAAAGGAAAGCACAGATGTGCAAGTGATAGGTAGGTGGGTGGCTACGGGTGGGGAAGAGTTGGTGGAAGAGCCCTGGGCTTTGTTTTCATAACAAGTTCATTTTTTTTCTTGCGTGCTATAATTAAAGCTGACCTAAGCCCAGGTGTAGACATCGCCATGTTGACAGAAGAATTCTTCTCTTGACCTAGCTTCTGCCTCTTGGAGAGATGAATTTACTAGAGCGACGGAAGAACCCCTTCTGTGGCTTTAGTGAGTGTCTACAGTACAATGCTTCAGTTGTGCCGCTGTAGCGTTTCTAGTGTAGAGAAACCCATAAAAAATGGTGAACGACTGAAATAATCCAATATTCAAATTGTTTCCTCATTGACTCAGCACTTGCTGTCTTGCTGTGTAGGAAATGTGAGGCAATCAGCATAATCAAGTCCTCCTAAGCTAATGCCCAAGACAGTATTAAATACAAAGGGGAAGATGGTGAAGAACTTACTCCCAGGGGTGAACTTTGACATCAGTGGCACTATTCGTCTGAGTAATTGCTCACCTGTATGAATTAGGGTTAAACTACCTGGCCCTAACTTTGTATTTGTTACACAGTATTCTTGGCAGGCCAAGTTATATTCTTATGTGGATTAAAATATTTGGAGGAAGAAAGAGCGAGCCAAATGGAGGGAGAACAAATGAACTGGGCGCTAACATTTGGGGGGCGGCAACCGTAGCGGCCGGATCTTTGGCCACCCCGGTCGTTGGCGGTATTTCGGGGGCGGGACCTTCCGCCGCCTCTGTTGGGGGCGGCATTTTGGGGGCGGGACCTTCCGCCGCCTAGGGCGGCAAAAATGCTGGCAGCGCTCCTGCTAGAGCTGCTTCCACCAGGAGCTGCCCCCTTAAAAGGGAGTTATGGAGTGATGGGAGTTGTGTCTGTGGAAAAAGTTAACAAAGCCTCCAGTAGTTTCCCCATAAGGGCAACAAATTGACCCACCACCTCCTACACTCTGACCACGTGTCGAATCACAGACCCAAAAAGTGCTCGCTTTAGGATTTGAGGCAAGTGACATGAGGGGATGGTGCCATGAAGAGCTGTAGGGCACCCTTCTAATCCCTACATTTTAGGCCTTTAAGAACATGAAGAAACTCCCAGGCAATATCCTGAAAATATCAAGCTTTGCTATTAGCTCTTTCTGCTGATTTGAAAAGCAAATTAATCTTAGTCAGACTGTGCCCAAGGAAACATCTCTCCAAAAGAATCTGTATATTTGGAACAAAGTAGTAAAGACTTCTGGCAGATGGCTTTGTTCGTTATCAGCCATCTGTCTCCTTCCTGTGTTTTCATACATATGATAGAATTAAGGCAATTCTAGTGAAAACCCAAACTCCTGTGCGCACTGTGTGATGGGTAGTAGCAAAGACATTGAACAGACCAAGAAGGTAGCAATCATGCTGGGGAAAATTTTGGACAGTAGTTTGCTGGTTCTTTATGTTGCTTTGCCATAAATCGTTACTTTCCTAGGCTGATCCCATCCATTCCCTGTTACAAGAATTTCTCTTCAACAGCAATTTTGTAGAGGAGTAAAAGATCTGAGTAAAAGATCATCACAACAAAGAATTCTGTACCATGTTGACATGGGCTAATTGCTTTTTCATTAGTGGCCTGGAGAGGACATTCCTTTGGGAATCGGGGTTCTCGTCTCACCGTGCAATCCATGCCTATGAATGGTACTTCTTTGTAAATACTAAACACTGAAGGCAACTTGCTGACACACTCATGCTGAATAGTACCTAGTACCCAATTCTGTAACAACAGCTAGCTCTTACACAGCACTTTTCATCAGTAGGTCTCCTAGCAATTTACAAAGGAGGTAAATATAATTATCCCCATTTTACTGATGGGAAAACAAAGGAGGTGAAGTGACTTGCCCAAGGTCACAGGCAGAGCTGAGAACAGAACCCAACACTCCCAAGTCCCAGTACAGTGCCCTGTGCTGCAATGCCTCCCTCCACTGACTTCAAGGTACTCTTTATTATGAGTAAGGGAGCACCTAGGGGCCAGATTCTGCTAATCACAGATCACTCTTGTTCTCATTACGTAGTGCCTTGCTCTGCAAGTAGCCCCACTGATTTAAGTCAGTCTGCTTGTGGAGTAAGGGGGAGGAGGGGGGCAGGACTTGGCCCTTAACGCTTAGAGACCCTGAAGCAAGAAGGCACTTAAGCATATGCTTAACTTTAAGCAGGCAAATAGTTTCACTGAAGTCAAGCACATGCTTAGGTGCTTTGCTGGATGGAGGCACAACTGAACAACTCTCAGGAGTTGAGCTTCCTTAATTTTATCCTCATCAGTGCCTGAGCACTAGCACTTTTTCTTGTTTAAAATAAAGTTCCTTATTCCTTTTTTTCTACTCAAAAACATGCAGCATTTTTGAAAGAATTAAACCGATGATAAGAAATCAAATGTGAAAGACTAAAGCTAGGAAAGACGACAAATAAGGGTCTGCTTAGACCTTTTCATCAGTGCTTGCTTTACTGTATATCTCCTCCATTCCCAACTCTTCTGCCATGCCCTGACCTGTGATGCAGAACGCCCATGTGTGAATTCTTCTAAGCTACACTCATGAAAATCCAAAGTAATTCCCTTTAAATCAATACAATGACCCCACAATTGGTCTGGTGTAGCTGAGAGCAAAATTAGGCCCCTTCTTCTTCCAACTTTGAACATCCATCTGCTTTAACTGATTAGCACATATGGAAATGCAGAACATCCACTACAGATTTCCCATGTGATTTGGCAGGGGACCTCTGCCAGAATAACTTGAGATGTTAGTGTTGCTATTAATGATGTTGCGATGGCAAGAAAATTAACTCATCCCCAGAAAATACATTAAAGCTAAGGATGGGTGAATCTGTTCAGTTAACCACCTGAAATTTTGCTTGAAACTCATGTGGAACCTAAAAGAGTTTGTGTTTTAAAGAAGCTTGGTCAATGGATTTAATTAACTTAATGTATTGGAAACTTTTTTTTGAATGTGTCTGCACCTTCCAGGGTCTGTCCTAGAGTGGCTGCAAAAGTCCCCAAATGCCAGGCATAAAGCTTTGTTCTTGGAGTTTCTGGACTGCACAAGAGAAGCAACAAAAATCTAATGAGATTTGGAGGGAAACTGGATGAAACACAAATAAATTCAGATTAAAAATTGAGCTAAATAAAGGAAAGAGCCTGTTCCTGCCATATTTCCAGCCCAGTGTCGTAGACCTGTATTTCAGATGAACAACCCTTGGATCATTACCCACCTCTAACTGGAACCTAAGCCCAATTCCTGCTTCCATTGTAATCAGTGGCAAAACTCCCACTGACTTATTTTAGAGGCAGGATCCTGCAGTTAAGCCACCCCTAGATACCTGTGGGAGATTTGACAAAGGGTTGCAGTATCAGGTCCTGCAACAGCAGACATTCCACTGCAATTCCAGTTGTGGGGTCAAGCCTTGCTTGCCTGTTGGGGACCCCCTTCCCTTAAACAGAACTACTTGCATGAGTAAGGAATGCAGGATGTGGCCCATATACTACTGGTTCTGGGGAAAAAAGTCTCATAAAGAGAGAAAAGTGATGCTGAAAGGACTTAGAGACAGCCTTGGTTGCCTTTGTAACTGTGGTCCCAATCCTGCAGTTTTCACTCAGGTGAAATGTTCTTCAGCCTTATCCAAAGCTCATTGCAGTCAATGGGAGATTTGCCATGGGCTTTGGATCGCCTGCCACTCCCATTCACTTTTCTTAGACTAGCAGCTGCTCATCACCTCCTAGGATTTGGCCCATTGACTTTAATGAAAGTTTTGCCCGAATATAAGCCCTGTAAATCAGGAGAGCTGGCTATTGTTATTAACTGTGTTTTTTAAAAAGAAGTACAAGCAAGTTCCTGAGTAATTATAAGGCAGAATAACTGCAACCGTGAAGCCAATTCTGGCCTTTTAGAAAAATAAGAAATAGGAGCAGCATTCAATTCCCGTATCTAAACGTTTATTCCTCTAGCTTGAACAGTCTAATCTGTGAGGCCTCTGTATGTGTGTGTCTCCCCTTATATTGGGTTGTAAATCTGCAGCAATTTTAAGGTTGTGTTATTTTGTAAGATAAAATACAATGGTGTTTCATCAACCCAACATTCTCCTATTCATATTGTTGACAAGGTATTTATGCCAGATGTCAAAAAAATCATTGGTGGAACAATTCAGTGGCTGTATTTCAGTTTCATATTATAATTGGAGTGCAATTGCTTCCATACTTTGCTTGCTAGCACATTAGATATGAACTTCTTACTTTATTAATCTGTTTATTCAGGCTAGATGTGAACACTAATTTCCCAGAATACCTTATCTGCTCTAAAACTACTTCTTAACCTTCTTGCACAAAACTCATTTCCTGATTTAACCCAGTGTTTTGAGAGAGCTTTTCTCCCCTGAGTATTGTAAGCAAATCCAAACTGGAGTGCAATTAGGCTTTGGGAATATTGGACATTTCAGCAGATGCAGGGTACAAGGCACGAAAATATGGAACTGTGGAAATTTAATAATTTCTTTGCTAATTTTATGATGGGTCTTTATTTTTTGTAATAAGATCACAGTGTTCTCTTGCTATGTGACAGCAAGCTCACTGACATACAGCAAAGGGGACATGGTGACAGTGACTTCACAGGAGAAGATCAAAGAATTTATAAAGAACTAGCATTTCAGAAGTCCCAAAATATCAGGCTTCAAATAGTTTCTCATTTATATATAATTCTGAAACTGAAATTCAGCTACAAATGCTAAACATTCGGTGTTTTAGAAAACAGGTTTTGTTTGCATTTGCTTTGAAAGTGCAGTCTACTGGACTTACTCACACCAGTGGTTCTGATAACTGGATCGTATGGTCCATATTCAGTGTGGGCTCAATTCTGTCAGGTGTGGAGAATTTTCTGATTGATCCCACAACTTCCATTGAAGCTAATAGGAGTTGAGGAGACTCTGCTGCTCTCAAGGAACAGTCAAGCACCACTGGGGGAACAGACCCTTTTCACTGAGCCCGTACCAAAGCAAACCTTGCATTGGCTACAATGGGAATTTTGCCCGAGTAAAATCTGAATAAAGACCTTAGCCATTGGCTTATTGCCTTCAGTTGGACTCTCACATCAATAAGATCAGTACGATTTGACCCTGTGTTTGTGTGCAAATATATGAAATAGAGGTGGGGGACAAAAACAATGAAATCCTTAACACATCCATGATTAAAAGTAAGGATATGCAATGCAAAGGGTTTCAGAACAGATGGAAACAGCTTACATTAAAAGGTAACTAGAACTGCTTCAGTGAATGGTATACATGTCACATCAAAAGTAAGCTGCTCATGACTGCCCCTTACAGCCTGGTAAATAAAAGAAAATTGTATTTCCAAATGATGGGGGAGGAGACAGGGAATGCCCAAATTCCTATTGAATAATATTCAGACTATTATCCAACTCCAGAGAGCTGGACCAGGATATTTGTTTATGAATGAAAATGGTGCCAGCTTTCACAAGGAATTATTCAAATAGCTCTAGATCCACTCCAGAGTGGGATTCTTGATTTCCTACTACCTGTTGTCCTGCAGTAATGATGGGCCAGATCCTCAGCTGCTGAGAATAATCATAGCTATGACTGGACACACAAGCTGAGGATCTGCACCTATGCGTCTAAAGTCGACAAGAAACAGGGCTTGGGGGCAATGAAGGAAAATATCTTGAGAAGCCTCAGTGGTTATTAAACTTTAAAAATCTTAAATATTTTCTCATTCTAAAAATCATAATCAAAGCACATATGTACAAATAACTACTTCTGCTCATTTTGGGGTGAAAAATAATTAGTAGCAGCCACTACAATCTGCATCCTCCTCCTTCTCCTGTTCAGACCTATTCTATTCTTCTTCCTTCATGGTACTTACTCCATGGTAAACAACACACACTGTAGTTAGGGTTGCCACCGTTCTAACAGCAGAAACCGGACCCCCAAGGCTCAGCCCTGCCCCTTCCCCCAAGGCCCCATCCCTGCTCCGCCTCTTTCCCCAGGCCCCGCCCCACCCCGCCTCTTCCCCCATGGCCCTGCCCCTGCACGCCGCAAGCCTTGTGAGCAGCCTGGCCCTGCAGGCTGCTGCTGGGCTGCCTCCTTCCTTCTCCTTAGGGTTGCCACAGATTAAAAAAAACGGACATCGGGGCTTGTCAAAAGGCACCCGGACACACAAGCCGAAACCCGGACTGTCCGGGTGAAAACTGGACAGGCAGCAACATTAACTGTAGTTGGTGTATGACTTTAGACTAGAAGGGGGAAGTGTACTTTCCCTGCCTCCCAGCTCTCTCTCTCAAAAAGCTAAGGTCTTTTGACAGCAAGAGTGTCCTTACAATAGCAAAGCTTCCTCTTCCTTTTCTTCACCTATGACTCTAGCGGGGATGACAAACAATCCTTTGTTCTCTCTTTCAATGTCGATCTTTTCAAGATTCTCTGAATTTCTGGTGGGAATTCTTTTCATTACATGGATGTTTTTCTGCTGGGCCTGTCATCAAATGCAGCATGCCTTTTGTGTAAAGAAGAGTTCAGGCTTAACATTTTTCCTTAATTCTATTTCGAAATGTTCTCATGCCAACATTGCAAGCAAATTTTGGTAAGTGGCAAGAATTCAGCACTGAAAGGTCTAAAGGAAGGTGCTTTCTAAAACACAAACGCACACACATTACAGTTTTCATGGCCAGTTTGTCAGCTACTGGTAGGTACCTACGATATTCACATACAGAATAGGGTTTTTTGGCCTTGCAGTTGTGGTCAAATCCATACTTCTGATGATGGGATGCAAAGTTTCTAACTAACTAATGGTCAATTCTCATTCAGCACATCTAACCCAAATCTCAATTTGCAGATAGTGAACATCCATTATAAAAACAAACAAAAAACTCCCGATAAGATGCTTTAAAAAAAAAAAAAGTGGTCCAGATCCTAGCCCCCCACTTCTACTGCTTTGTGCAAAACAGTCAGAGAACCAGTGGGTTTAGGTTTCTTAGAATTTCCCCTGCACAGGGGAATTTGTGGGTGGCACAGAACCGCTAAAATGGCATCTAGGGGGAAAGAGTACAAGCTACCAGAACTATCCTTGGGACCACTCTCAGCCAGGCCTAAGTAACAACAGACCAAAATTATAGCCCTATGGTTGGAAAGTTAATATAAAAAGCAAAAGTTACCCTTTTCTGCTGTATTTGTAGAATACAAAAACTCAGTGCACTTTGCATCTCTGACACATTCCATGCTCATTTCCCTGCCTGAGTCCTGTTTTTTTCTTATTTAGGTCAATATTGGCATTCTCATTGCTGTCACCAGAGTCATCTCGAGAATCAGCGCAGACAACTATAAGGTGCACGGAGATGCCAATGCATTCAAGTAAGTCATTCTCATTCACCTTGCTTTGCAATAGGAGAATCACCTAGAACTATGTTATGTCATAGATGGATATATCATGTGCTCATCTCCGTACATTGGTAGGATGACTCAATAGGAAAAAAAACAAAAACGGTCACAGTCAGCAAGTTAACCCCCCCATTTTAATGCAGCCACTGAGCAACTGTGCTATGGAAGGGGGAGCGGAGCTTGAGTTAACCCCTTGTTCGCCAGGAACTAGGTAGTTTCCCCTACCATCCCATCACAATCCCTTTCACATAGTGACTCATGATTGTGCCTTCTATTAACACTTTGGTTTCTTTCCCCTTAGAGAATAACTACATTCAAAAGTACATTGCACAGAATGCAACGATCATTTAATTAGTTTACACTGGAATATTTCAATACCCCCAGGCTTTCTGAGGATTATCCTTGAATTTGCCCCCGACTCAGCAAAATATTTAAGTACGTGTTTACCTCTAAGTCCATCCCTATTCAGAAAAGCACTTAGGCCCATGCTTAACTTTAAGTTTGAGCTTAAATCTTAATGCTCATATATCAAATCAGTTTACACACTATAGTAGTGGCCTTTTTGATGGCCTAGCCAAAACACTGCCATGACCATGTGCTATATTAAAGTACCGTCCCATCGACAGAAGTTTGGAAGTGACACTTTAAATTAGATATATCTCTGATATCTGAACACATGGAGCAAATTCTAAATTCTAACTTCAATCCAAGCCCATGGGGTTGCACAAGTGCAACTGACAGCAGAATTTAGCCCACTGAATTTAAGTGAAACACAGTATTGTACAGTCCATAGCAACATTCTTGTATCTCCTAAACATGCTTTCCTCCAAATATAAAGAGGGTAGACTGAAAGATTTAATGTGTCTATTACTGAGTCACTCTAAAAATGTGTTGACAATTTGCTTTTTATGTTTCTGAGCCATGATGCACAGTACACTTAGGATTTGGTGCGGCTATCCTGAAATTGTGACACGAAGAGTCATTTTATGATTAAATTACTCACCTAATTTTTAAAACGCCAGCAACTTTCCAATATTGGTAGCATGATCTAATTAAAGTTAGTTTAGTTATTGTATATCTTCTGGAGTGAAGGGAAAAACAGTAAATATGTCTACACAAAAATCTATAAGATCATTATTCTCTAATGAATTCAAAACACTGGAAATTAAAATGACTGGTGATTCTAGCCTGGCTGAGTCCCTGTGACCTTCAGAAACATGAAGGAATTACAGTACCTAAGGAGAGAAATGGCCATCGCTGCCAATGACTATTTGTATTTTCCATTAGAGCTATGAAAATAAATTAATACAAGCTATACAGATACCATTGAGTGAGTGAGTGAGAGAGAGAGAGATTATGAATCAATACATACCATAGAAAGATGTATAAATCAATACATACAATTGGTATCTTTATGACACTTATGAGCAGTGCAGGTGGGAGCACAGTGAAGTGCAAATGAGTAGAGCTTAAGGTCCGTAGTTTAAATAACACTAGGGACAGAGTTAGAATGCCTGACACACAGACCGAACATGTGATTTTTTTTCTTTGTCCTGCTCTAGGCCATTTTGGGGTGTGGCCATCCACGAATCTGTGCATCCAACCTAAGTCTGCCTCTGCCATTATCCTTACTGTTAATAGTATGCTGATGACATAGAAAATTATTTCTTATTAATTTTTCAGTGTCCCAAACTGTGCTAGGCACCTGGCAGCACAGACAAAGATGCAGTTCTTTCTCAGAGCAGCTTCCAAGTTTATTCATTATCATTTGTGTGGCAGTGGCATCTAGAAGTCCCAGTCAGAGACCAGGACCCCATGGTGCCAGGCACTGTTAAAACTGAACAAAAAAGCCCCCAGAGAACTTACAATCTACTTTCAGACCTGACATAATGAGGAGGATTTTAAAAAACAACAATAATAATAATAAGGTGGTGTGGCAGGAGGATGCAAAGCAGTAGGATCATGAAGTTATTCAGTTAAGGACTGTGTATATCATGGTAGCACAACTCTTCAGTTAAGTATAGGTAAAATAGATATTACAGAGACAGGGTGGGTGAGGTAATCTCTTTTATTTGTCCAGCTTCTGTTGGTGAGAGACACGTTGGTCCAATAAAATATATTACCTGATGATTACCTGTTCTGTTCATTCCCTCTGGGGCACCTGGCATTGGCCACTCTTGGAAGACAGATACTGGGCTAGATGGAGCTTTGGTCTGACCCAGTATGGCCGTTCTTATGTTACCTCACCCACCTAGTCTCTCTAATATCTTGGGACCAACATGGCTACAAGCACGTTGCAGACAATAATGTAAAATAGATGGGTCGTTGTTGGCTAATTTCCTGTGGGTGTTATTCCAGAAGTGGGTCTTCAGGAGGGATTTGAATGAGGAGAAGATAAGTGGCTTTCAGGACCAGGTCCTGGAGTCCCTAATTCAGCAAAATAGTTAATCATATGCTTAACTTTCAGTTAAGGCACAAGTTTGTGTGTGTTATTGCTTTGCTGAATCAGGGCTTCCATCCTTAGAAGGTGTCATGGAAAAGGGCACTGATGTGGGTTGTTGGAGAAATGAGGCGTTGAACCTGATGCTAGAGCAAAATCCAATTTCTTGCATTTGCAGTTAGTATTCCTTGCATGCTTAGGAGAGATTATACATTTTGTGTTAAAGCAGAGACGACCCCTTTCATATTGCAGTTTTTCCAAGAAGAAGAAAACGAATCCCACCAAACTGAACAGGATTCTCTGGTGTTCTCACAGCTCCATGGGAGACTTTTTTCAGTATAAGTTAAGAACCTAATACTAGAAAATCCTAGATGCTGATTAGCTGATTTATTACGTGAGCATGTTGGAGTGAGTGAGCATAGCAAGTTGAGACAATGACACAGAGCAAAGGGAAATCAAAATAAGGCAATAAGCTCTGTAGTTTCCATTAAGCTACTGTCACCAAGGACTACAAGGTAGTGTTTGAGTCGACAAGTTCAATCACTGTGGGAAAAATCACTGAAGGCTGCAAAATGCTTCATGTAATGGCATCCTTAAATAAAGGGCCTGTCAGGCATCCATCTGGATAGTACACTTCATTTGACATTAGCTGTGGTGGAAAGTGTATGATGTTAGAAAGAATTCATCAGGTGTATTTTTAGAAAATGCAGCTTGATTAAAATGGCATAACGTGGTTTTTGCAAGGCAAGGAAGCACCGAAAACAAGTTGCAATTTTTGCTGCAGTTATGTATTGTCCAGGGGGAGAAGGGGATTTCGCGGGCACATAAACTGCTCAGGGTATCAGAAACCATCAGACAAAGGCGAAAGGATAAGAACTACAATAGGGGGGAAATTGTGGTACCAGGGAAGGTCTGCCCAGTGCGGCGAATTGCCCTAGCTAAGGGGCAGAAAAAAAAGGAAGGATTTAACTTGTGTCTTTTCAAGATGGGAAGAAATTAAAGACAGGGAAGCCCAAGGGGGAATGCTGAGTTTTTGTCTGAAAGAATTTGGATGATGATATTTAAATAGAAAGATTTCTAAGTTGGCAGGTGATAATGAACTGAAGGGCACAGCGCAATGAATGGAAAGTGAATAAGAGGTGGCAGAAGGAATACAGCAGGGCTGCCAAATGCTTGCTCGCTTTTCCTTGGTAAATAGATAGGGCCAACATTTACAAGCATGGATGTGTAAAATATGTATATAGGTACCTAAATAAGTTGCCTGATTTGCAGAAGTTCTCAGCACCTACAACTCCCATTGACATCAATAGGTCCTTAAATTTTGACATCCGAGTCTGAAAATTCTAGCCTGCAATTCATATTGGAAGGGCTCTTCAAGCCCACCTTCTTCAAGGTTTTGCTGCCAGAAGAAAACTTTAACCAGATTGAGGGGAGCTGATGTGCTATGTGAAAAGAAAGCCAATTAAAGGGATGCTATATTATGGTCCAAATTAAAAAAAATAAAAATCAAGCGATGGAGCCTCATGACAAAATGTAAAAGTTAACAGAGAGAGTAGCTGCACTAAGAAGCACATTTTAGATGGTACTTGGAACATAAAATAAAAGAAGAGATATATTTCTACTTAATACAGGGCCCAATGTTCCAAGGTACCAAACACACTGCTTACAAGCTTCTGAGTGTCTTACACTTCCATTGAGTGCATTAGGACTGGAAGGCACTTAGTGCCTTGAAAGATCAAGGTAGAGATCATCTGAAGTACTCAGGAGCGCCGCCAGCTTTTTTGCCGCCCTAGGCGGCGGAAGGTTCCGCCCCCGAAATGCCGCCCCTGACAGAGGCGGCGGAAGGTCCTGCCCCCAAAATACAGCCGACGACCGGGGCGCCGGTGCCCCCCAAACGTTAGCGCCCTAGGCAACTGCCTAGGTCGCCTAATGGGTTGTGCCGGCCCTGGAAGTACTTGATAGAATAAGAATGCAGTCATGATCACGATGATACCAGCCAGAAAGGATAATATATTGGTAGAGATGTGTTGGTTTGCCCATGGTGTATTTAGGTTCCCTAAAGATGAAGTTACTTGGCAATGCAAGTGGATATTACCAATGGGAACTTGTTTCTCTTGGCAACAGACAGTAATAAACTGATGGAAGTATTTACAGTAATTGATCATGATTTTCCATATGGCAGTGATTTGAGTCAGCATGCTGATTGGATTATGACTACAGAACAGCATATGCCAGCTCTTTGCTGTAAGTGCAACATGCATTGAAGCCATATACTAGTTGGGCAGTTTGCTAGCTCCTCATGCCTATGAAACACCCCAGTATAGTTCTTGTTCAGAAAGGTGGGATTTGCTTTTGGCAAACTGAATTTCCTCAAAAATTCAACTTTATGGGAAAAAGTCCTGAATTTCAAAAACAAAACAGTAGTACAGGAAAGGAGAAGGAAGTTGCTGTCTGTAATATTCAGAATCTAGTTGTAAAGTGAATCAGCTGCATGTCTTGTACAATATTTAAATTCCTCTTGCAGCATAGTGCAATATGGGTGAAGTGACCTCCTCAGTTACAGTTGTTGCATGTCCCAATGAAGGGAGCAGACATATCCTTAGCTAATCAGTTTACCCCAGTTTCAAAGACACAAGCCAAGTGCACCATAAACCAACCCCTATGAACTAAATAAAAAAATCCCCCCCAAATTAAAAAAAACAATTGGCTGAAGTTCAAGAAGAAACATCAAAGAGAAAAACTCATGTGTCTGTGGGATGCAAATGTGCAGGAATCATGGCAAAATTACCCATTTGAAGGTCCAATGCTTACGACACTTTTTGGAGCAAAAAGGGGTTAAATTCAAGATGTCTGGTAATCTGATTCCAGTAGCAGTCCCGATATTAAATTTTTTCGGTCACAGTCTGGGCTTGTATCAAATCATCTATTCCTGCATGTGAAAATACTCAGAACTGGTCACTTTTATGGACATCTAAGGGGTGCCTTAATTCTAGCACAGAAATACAAGCTAGTAATTAGGGCCGAGTGAAGAATTTCTCACAATTGTTTATTATCTGAATTTATTCAGTTGTTTCTTGAATTGTTTACTGATGTCTGGTTTGTTTACAAATATTTGAAATATGAACTCTGTTGCTTAGTTGTGGTTGGTCACACAAGCACTTCCAGCACAAATAATTTTTGTATGAATTCAGATGTTGGTTTCCATGAATACTCTTGTTATGCCTTTGTAATTTGCAACTTGTGAACATTTTTGCCACTAAAACTTAATCACTTGAATCCGTTCATAATAAGCGAACGCAGAATGGGCACAAGCGTGGCTGAAGGGAATGCATTAAAATATTTAAAGGAATACTGATAGACTATTTTTTGCATTTTCCACCTAGCTCAAATAGGGTGAGTTTCGGGAAAGTACTTAAGCATGTGCCTAACTTTAAGCACATGAATAGCCCCGCTGAGTTCAATGAATCAGGGTCCTACTGAACAATTAAAATAAAAACCTCTTGTCTTTACTTATTCATGCAGTATGGAACTTCTTAAATGCAGGGTTCACACAGTTAGAGACACTAAGTATTATTGCCTTTTTGTTTTATACATGTATCCACTTAATACATGATGTCAGAGCTGACTGAAAATTTGTAGACGATAGTTTTCTGCTAGAAAATGCTGATTTGACCAAATTGAAACATTTAATGTGAAGTATCAGTTTTGTTGAAATTTTGGTGGGAAATTATCAAAATGTTTGATTTCAATGAGGGTGAAAGATTTAATTTCAACTTTGTCACTTTTACTTTTATATTCGGTTCTACCTGAAATTATTGTCAAATCAAAGCACTTTGACATTATTGAAAGGTCAAAATGAAATATTTTTGAAATATTTCATTTTGGAAAAAGTCCAGAGATTTAGAATTTTCGGCCAATTCAGGTGAAAACCAAATTTCAGTATTTTCATTCCCTGAGAATTTTGACCAGCCCTACATGGAGTAGCTGATCTTGGATGCAAATGTAAGAGTTCAAGGTCTCAGCTGGGGGAAGTAAGGGGTGAAATATTGGATGTTGAAAGAAAGATTTCCCCTAACGAGAACTTCAGTTTTTGTTGAGCTGACTGTAGAGATTCAGTCCAACATTCCCGTAGCCTGCTGGGCACAGGACATGATATTACAAAGCATTTAAGCACGTGCTTAAGTGTTCTCCTGAATTGGGGCCTTGTGGAGTGGACATACTTCAGTTAAGATCCCACTTGCTTAACTGAGCACCAAATAAGCACCTTGAATCTGTTCCAAAGCCCATCATAGTCAATGGAAAAACTCCCATTGACATCAGTGGGGCTGTGGATCCACTTTTCAGCACCTAATTGATGGGGATTGGGTGAGGGAGAGTTGCTTTCATATGCTAGGAAGAGGAAATATGTCCAGTTTGACTGAATTGTCATAAACAAAGGAGGCTTTTCTCTGATAAAGTTTATCACATGTAATCATTTTCATCATATAAATGGGGTGGCTCCTGAATGTATTTGGGTTAAAAGAATATGCAGTTTTTCAAAGACTTAATTACAATACTTTCAGGAGCCATAGTGGACACATAAATGCAAATACAAAATTCCTCTCCCCATCTCTATTTCCACAAAAGTGGTTTTAGGCTTGAAACAAAGCTACTGGGCGTAGCTATATCATTGTGCTTTCCAGCATGCTCAATTTTGCTCAATTTTGCACCACATTTGTCATTAGCTTGCTCTCAAATAAACTGCCAAATCAAACTCTTACTGAATGCTTCCCTACTGTCTTCTCAGAAATGGTCCAATGAGTTGGAACAATCAGTATATAAAATGTAGACTTCATAAGCTAGTGAACCAGAAATTATAGCTATCACAATCAGCCAAGGAGAAAGCAATTACAACATACCAGTAATTAGAAAATTTCACACACACACACAGCGTTTTACTTTGTTTCACTATACACATTCTCTTTGTCCTGTGAAACTCAATGTTCACTCAATAAAATGATCAAAACAGTCCCCTAGATCTCTATAGAGGGAACAGTTTTGTCCCCCCGTTTTGTTAAATTAATGATTGAAATCAGGAATAGTTAGTTTTCCCATGATGGCTTGCAGTATAGACCCAATTCCGCTCCCATTGAAGCGAATACGGATTTTGCCATCAACTTCAGTGAGAACAACCCCTATGTTCCCTTTCCCAGAAAACTCTATGAAGAATTTAGGATACATGTGTCCATTTGGACATGTTTGACACAGGAGTTCCATATGTCCTGTTGTGTGTTGTGATTCACATGATCTTGATCCAAATTTTTGAAGGAATCTCCAACTCCTAAATTAGGCACCATCGCATTAGCAACCATGCAGAAATGTTGTGTTTTTTTTTTTATGAAACAGAGACCTACTAAATTCTAAAAATCTAAACAGGCATAAAGGCACAGAAAACAAATGCCAAGATATCTGATGTTGTTAAATCCTCCAGCTAAAAAGAGGTCACTGCTTAATTGAATAAGTGCCCACGGAAGGTGGTGGGAGACCTTCCTTTGACTCAAATGGGCGCTGGATCGGGCACCCAACAAGCAATGCTGACTAAAGGTGCAAAAAACTCTTAGAAGGTAGAGAACCCAGTAGGCATTAGAAATATAGTGCATCCAGCATTTGCTGCAAAAACTGTTCAGCCAAGCTGAAAACATATTAAAATTGGTGCACGAGACCTGGAAACGGTAGTTTGCTCTTTATTCCACCAGGTACAAGGACTCAATGTATTAGGAACAATGGAAGTGGGAACTGTGCAACAGGATACATGAGTGCATACGCACACAAGCTATTCCTCCCCCATGTCAGTTTTTAATTGTGTTCTACATTTTAACTTTTGGTGTAGCATTTGCTTTGGATTTTCCCTGCATCTGTCAGTATTCATTGGTAAAGTGTTTCTTGCATGACCAGCTTTGGTATGTTTCACACAGAAAGTTTTTCTAACTAGATAGATAGATAGATATAGATATAGCTATTACTAAAGTTATCTTCTAACAGATGTAACTACAAGTGGGCTCTGCTCCAGCAGCTCACAATGCTGCACACATATATAGGGTTCGTCCGTGGACTCGAACCTTCCAAAGCACTTTGCAAAGCCATAAATTATATCCCAGAAGCATAATGATTGCATTAAGGCAAATTGCACATCCATTTAGTCAATGGTATATTGCCTGTCATGGTTCTTCATGCCAGCCTTCAGCATTCCACATCTTTCTTTCTTCCAGCACAGACACCTTTTATCTCAGATCAGTGTAGTGTATGCCGAGCCACATGATTATTTTTGCCCGCTTTGGTTTTTTCTCTAAGCAGGCATCAGTCAATGAGGTACTGCTCTGTATATTTGTCTCCTTTTTGTAAATGCTCCCACAAATAAGATGAAACAGGAGCTGGAAGACTTCTTTAAAGATTATCTTAATTCATCCTTTTGCCCAGTGTCCACTGGTCAATCACAGCACCTCTTGGAAGCAGTAGATTGACCAATAGCAGCATCTCTTCCAAAGGACTTCCTCCATTGGCCAGAAGGTGCTGAGACACCACACTGTGATTGAATCCTGCCCCTCCATGACGGCCATCTGTGAAATGCCTCTTCTGTAAGAAGATCAGCAGTGAGTCAGGATCTGGATCCAAACTTTCTCATAGGGTTCAAGCTGGTTAAAAATGATCTGTGCCTCACTGGGCAATGAAAACTACAGATGCAACACTTAGTGCATTTTTAAAAAAAATTATCAGAGTTCCCGCTTACATTTGTTCTGTTAAAAATGAAAAGCAGCTTTTCCTGTTTGCTGAAGGAAATCTATCCACTAGAAAGAGCTATCTGGCAAGTCAAAACTGCTTACAACCATTATTTTTCTTGACAATTTCTAATGGCATGTAAGGAATCACATTCCCCACACATGGCTTCAAAGGGCATGAGGAATGTATCATTGAAACTCTCTGAAGGGAGAGTAGGGAGGAGGGCTATAAAGGAAATACATTAGGATGAGAGTATTAAGATGTTAATTAGTGACCTGAAGTCCTACTGCTGATGATAAGGTCTTAAATCTAATTAAATCTTTGGCTCATTGGATATGACAAAATAAAAATGCTGTTTGGGTCATATTTGATTAAACACATGCAGAAGAATCCAGAGATAAGTAAAAATACATGAGTTTAAACATGAGTAATGGAAGAACTACCAGTGCAATACTAATGTGCAGGGGATAGATTGAATTTATAAATGTTTCCAGTTCGTCTATTTCCATAAGCCAAAATATTGAGTTACCACCATACTAAGGCTCCAGTTCAGCAAAATATTTAAGTCCATCTCTCTTCATCTCTCTTGAGTTAGGTTTATGTTGAGAGAGCAAAACATTTTCCCAACCTAAATCAGGACAAAAAAAATCAATTTTGAATTTTTTTGCTAATAAAAAATTTAAAATAATTCAATTTGGATCAACTGAAAGGTTTCATTTTTGATAATTTTGAAATGTTTTGTTTAGATTTTGACTATTTAAAAATATGAACAACTTAAATTTCAAAACGCAAAGTTACTTTGTACTGTAAACCTGGAATTTTTTATTTTAAAAATGTCAAAATATGTTGAAAATCTCCTTTTTTTTAAAAATATTTTCAAATTGAAAAATTGGTCTAAACTGATCTGTTCTTGCAAAAAGTTTCAGTTTCAACAAATCAGCATTTTCCTACGAAGAAAGTGTTTAGTCAAAAAATTCCCAACCAGCTCAGTACTTCAGAACATGCTTAAGTGATGTGCCAAATGAGGATGGATTGAAACTTAAGTGTCACCAGTGACTTAGCTGGAATTCGAAATGCTGACTTCCCCATCCTTTGAGTCATCCAGTCCCCTGCAATAAGCGTGATAGTTCTTACTTTAATACAAAAGGCTGGGATTTTCAAAGGAGACTAGTTAGGTGCCCAACTCTCATAAAAATTGAACAGGTGTTGGTACCTAATACGAGGCCTGGGATTTTCAAAGGAATCATCTAATAAAGTTATTTTAAAATCTAAGTTTTTAGGGCCTGGTCATATTGACTTAAATGGGCTTTGGCTCCGGCCCTTTATTTCTAAATCCCATGTGAATTATACATTTTTGTAGGTAATGCAACATAGCAACAAAAATAAGTAAGTACAGTGGATCTAGCTGAAAATTTTTGCTCTGCACAATACAATTTAAGAGATACTATAGGAAATCTCCATTGTAATACACTGGGTACCATTCACCATGGGGATGACTGGCAGATATTTCTTTTTGGTGTTTCATAGTTTAATGACTCCTATTCATCAGAGCTGAATGTAGATGAATAACAAGGAGGGCCACTGATGGAGAGAGTTGTTTTGTATGACTTTAGTACTGACAGACACCTGTACGTACAGAATGTACCAGCATGATTCAATATTCATGAAACACTGGATTGTCTGAATAGAGAAATATTGTAATTTTCATCAGGACTGCTTAATGTGTGTCTGCTTTCGTATTTTAATGCCTAGAAAGAGCAGATTTTGTTAAAACTTGGTTAATTACATGCCTTTTATGAACCCCACAAACTGCTTTTGGCAAGGAGACAGAAACGGATGAGGACACACACACATTTAGAATCTAAGTGGCCAAAAGTGCAACTAGAAGATTTGTTCTTGCAAGATGCTGAGCGCTTGTTGCAGGTGCTGAACAAGTTAAACTCCCCCTAAAGTCAGTGGGAGATAAAAGGGGCTCAGAAACCCAAAGGTGCGTGCAGGACCATGCCAGATCAGTAGCTTATTGAGCTGAATCTGATGACCTAATCAGTGGGGACAGATAGAGGGCAAAGAGAGAGGGGGAGCTTTCACCTAGCACCACTTTATATGGGCACGGCTGAGCCACCTGCCAGCTAGCCCTCACCTTTAATAGCTGGAGAGCACTGCACTACCATTAATGGGTGGAGTCAGTCCTTTGATACAGACCCAACAATTAATAAGCTGTTGGTAACTCTGATATTATACGCCTGAGGGTAAAACAGACTTTCTGCAATTAGTCAACACAAAGCCTATGCACCACTTAAGACAACATAGAGTTTATGTGGCATTTAAATGGTAAGTGACCTTTGTGCTGGCCCCTTGCATGAAGCTGAATTGTATCCTGCGAGATTTGCTAAACTCCAGAGGATTCAGCAAAGGCAGGGATCCATATTAAATTCCAAGGGACACATGACAGCAGTGAGCGTTAAGGTTTTGCCGGAAATCTGAAATTGTAATATTGGAACAAAAATCAACATGTTTTTTTTTTTTTTAATTATGACTAATCTTTAATATAATTTAAGTTGGTTGGTAAAAAGAGTGAGACTTTTTTTTGCTTTTCTCTTATGATTTGACATATTCAGAGCTTGTGTAGTTTCTCCAGATTTCACTGCTAGCATAATGATTTTTTTCCCCCTTGGTGGAAGGCACTCATGCTGGTTTTGCTGGCAAGTCTCCCTTCAGTTTCACAGATAGGGAGTATTATTTTTGTTCCACTTGAAGGAATCAAAGGCTTGGGACGGTCTGATTTATAAATAGTTCACTGCTTGAGAAGAACAAATGCATTAGTGCAAATTTGCCCCTTCTACAACATAGAGTACATCTACACTGGAGCTGGAGTGTAATTTCCAGCTCAGATAGACGTACATGCACTAGCGATGATCGAGCTAGCACACTCAAAAGAGAAGTGTAGCCTCGGCAGCATGGGTGGTGGGATGGGTAAGAACTTAAGGTCCTAAGTGGGATTGTATTTGTGGTGGCTAGTCCACCCTGCCCCCTGCACCATTACGGCTTCATTTCCTTTTAATTATGGGCCTGACCTAAAGCCCATTGACTTCTATAGGTTTTGAATTAGGCTCTGTTGGTTTATAGACCCATCCAGCTGAATATGATCCCAATCTTGATTGGGGTCTCTAGGCACCACTGTAATACAAATAACATTTTAGATGTTGAAATCTACGATGCATAGCGAAGGCCTATGCAGCTCACATGCCTTTTTCACCCTAGTTTTCAGTCCTGAAGTATCTTGTTTATGTTTTTGTTTATTGCTTAAGAACTCTGATTTTGAGCTATGGAAATGTGAATAGAAGGACAGTGTTATATGAGGTGTATCTCTACGCATGGCACCACAGTCACAATTAAACACTCATCGTTCATCATGAAATGGTGCAACTCACTGTGAATAGCGATAACTTAACACTTTGCTTGGAGTGTTACATTTACATCCTTGGCCCCATTTATAATCCTAGAACTCGATGTCAGCTTTATGCAGAATAATAAGACAAATAGTAAAGTTATGCCATCACACAAAGTAAACACTTATTCAAACAAGCACCTTGTGCAGCACTGTAGACAACTGCATAAATCACCCCAGAAGTCTGAAAGAGCTCTTAGCTACACTGTCTGATTTGCATATTTCCCCCACAATGCTCTCTCAAAATAAAGTAAATGAAAAATACAGGGACATTACAGCAGAGAAAAGTTCATATTTTAGCATGAAAGTCCTTTCAAAGTTTTATGCCTTATTTTTGGATAAGTAATACAATTCCATTAACGGTAACTATTTTATGTGGGTTTCAGAGAAAGAAACAGCCATGTCTACATTGAAAATAAAAGCCCCAACCCCTGCAAACTAAAAGAATAAAAGCAGCAACATTTATTTTACTGAAATATTGAATGAAAGCATTTTTCATTAAAGCCCATGTTAATATAATTCAATTAAAAAGGCAATTAATCAGAACATATGGCTGCCTGATATGTCGGGATTTTCAAAATGGCATGAGGAAATGAATCTGTGAAGAACCATGTTCTTTAACCCTACAGTGGTTTTTCAAAGGAGTGTGTCATGTCATTATGGTTTCACTCAATATATTTTCTACTTGAACCTTAGGGTCTGTCTACACAGCAAAGAAAAACCTGCGGCTGGCCCGTGCCAGCTGACTCAGGCTCCTGGGGCTCGGGCTGTGGGGCTGTTTCATTGCTGTGTAGACTTCCGGACTCAGGCTCTAGCCCAGGCTCTAGGACCCTGCAGGGTGGGAGAGTCTCAGAGAGCCCGTGCCTGGAAGTCTACACACCAATGAAACAGCACCGCAGCCTGAGTCGTCTGGCATGAGCCAGTGGCGGGTTTTTCTTTGCTGTATAGACATACTCATAGTTTCTTTGGAATTTCAGTTCTGGAAAGCCGTGCAGAGAGCCAGAGTTTTCAAAATTGAGCATGAGAACCAGCCTTGCCTGCAGTACTTCTGCATTTTTCCTGCAAGTTGGGAATTAAAAATGCAGTGGCCTCTGAAAATCACAATAAGGTTTTTAAAGTTTTCTAACATCTTTTGAACCTCATAACAGATTTCTGTCAGCTTGGACATCAGGTCGGATGAGAGTTGTGCAATAAGGGTTTACGGTTGACTCTTGTTTTGTCTGAACTGGTTCACCAGTCCCTAGGACCTACCTCCAAGAGCTGGAGACTGGTCACTGCTATCTAAACATAGCTTGCCAGGTTATTTTAGCAAATCCAGAAGTGTTTTGAGGTTGAGATAGGAGACAATGAATAGATCCAGTTTGACAGCGTGAGATACCCTCCTCGGTTCCACGTAGGGTCTGATCCAGCTCCCATTGAAGTCAATAGAAAGAAGCCCATTGCCCTAAAGAGCAGTATGAGAAATCCTGATTTGTAAGCAAAGTCCCCTTAAAAACAGAAGGCAAGCATCTCAAGACTCAAACGTGCCACCCTCTTCTTTTTTCTTCTTCTTCCGCCTAGGGATAGTATCTGACAGATCTCTTTTTTGTTCCCACTCTGGAACTATTTGGTGACTATTCACAGCTTCTCCTAGGGATCAACGTTGCTTCACATTGATTGCAACAGACTCTGGGACCAGCCTAGAGTGCACTGAAGACGTTCGCAGCAACAGTCTCTCCGAGTAGTACTGGCAATGGACCAGCCTGATCCTCTACTGCGTATGCAGCAAAGTTCCCAGGTTGGCCACTTCATCTCAATAAAAATCCTGCTGAAATCAGGAACATCCAAACTGAGGTAACAGAACTAAGCAAAAACCTTGGGAGCTTCTATATGAGCAGAGATTTTAACGACTAGGATTATTTATTCAGAAAAGTAAGAGTGACCAGAAATGAGATACCGATAAATAAATAGGGAATGGTACAGAGAAGGCTGGTAAGGAACTGTTTTTGACCTTCTCTGTAGAATAAGAGAATCGGTAGATTCTCTTTAGACTTAAAAGGCAAGACATTAAAAATGAATGTTCAGGAAAGCTTTTTTTGTTTTGTTTTTGCAATATGTAAGAAAACCTGTGGGACTCACTGCTGTGGGATTTTATTGAAGTAAATAACTAATAAAAGTTCAAAATCTTTAGCCATTTCTATGAATAACTTAGTATCTGCAGTTACACCAGCTAAGATAAATAATAAAAGCTAAAAATCCCCATTTTTGTAATGTTTTTTAAGAACTCGGGGTTAAGAAGAAAACCCCCTCCTTACATGCTATACAATATTGCACAGTTAGATGTATTTATTTGGGTATATGTCACCCTCTGAAGCACTGGGTACTGGCTGTTTTCAGAAACAGGGTACCAGGCTAGAAGGATTGTAGGACTGTTCAGCAATTTTTTTTCCTTATGTAAATTTAAAAAAGAGAGAGTTCAAGCAAATAAATGCCTAATAATTTACCAGCACTGCAGTTAAAGCTCATATGAGCCATTACATAGCAAATTACTTTTCTTTCTTTGTCAGTTTATATGCCTGACCTTGGTATCTTTGCTATTTACTAGCGTTGTTGTCATGGAAATGAGAAACCAACATTTTTGCTGGTATTTCATTAATAAAGATCATTAAAGCTGTTACGGTCAAGAGGTCATTTTCAGAGTTCAGCTTCTGTGGGTGGGGTGTTATTTCTGCAGAAATGTCAGGCACAGGCTAAAATGATTTTTTCCCCATTGGTCAATCTACAAGCATCATTGACCTCAAGTTAAGAAACAGAAACATTTGGTAAACCTATAGATTTCCAATAAACAGCTTCCTGATGCTTCTCTGTGAGGCTTTTTTCTATGTCTTTTACTTCAACAACCTCTGCTGTTCTCAGACAATCACCGAGCTCAGTTGTTAATCAACTGAGTAGCATAAGTAAGAAAGGCACAAGACACACGTTGTCTGTGAAATCTTCTCTGAGCACAATATGACATATCTTTAATACAGGGATGTCTACACTGTGATTAAAAAACCCGCAGCACCGAGTCTCAGAACCCAGGTCAGCTGACTCAGGCTCGTGGGGCTCAGGCTGGGGGCTAAAAATTGCAGTGTAGACATTTGGTCTCAGTCTGGGGCCTGGGCTCTGAGACCCTCTCCCCTTGTGGGGTCTCAAAGTCTGGTCTCTAGCCCAAGCCTGAACATCTACATTGCAATTTATTCCCACACCCTAAGCCCTGCAAGCCCAAGACAGCTGACCCGGACCAGCCATGACCCTGCCGTGGATCTTTGTCAAGACATAGGTTGATATCGGCCTCATAGGGTTTCTCTCCTCTGACTTATACCAGTGTAAATCAGTAGTAACGCCACTGAAACCAATACCATCACACCTATGTAAAGCTGGCCTGAGTAAAGAACGAGGCCCAGACGGCCAAGTACACAAGTTATATAAATGAGTCTTTGGTGTGATGTGCATTCTTCTAGCCACCTCAATGTGCTTAGTTCACCAACATAAACTTCCTCTAGAGGTTTCAGAGTAGCAGCCGTGTTAGTCTGTATCAGCAAAAAGAACAGGAGTACTTGTGGCACCTTAGAGACTAACAAATTTATTTGAGCATAAGCTTTCGTGGGCTACAGCCCACTTCTTCGGATGCATAGAATGGAACATACAGTAAGAAGATATTTATACATACAGAGAACATGAGAAGGTGGAAGTAGCCATACCAACTGTAAGAGGCTAATTAATTAAGAGAAGCTATTAACAGCAGGGGAGAAAAACTTTTGAAGTGATAATCATGATGGCCCATTTCGGACAGTTGACACGAAAGTGTGAGGCTGCTTCAACATGGGGAAATAGATTCAATTAGTGTAATGACCGAGCCATTCCCAGTCTCTGTTCAAACCTAAGTTGATTGTATCTAGTTTGCATATCAATTCAAGTTCAGCAGCTTCTCGTTGGAGTCTGTTTTTGAAGCTTTTTTGTTGCAAAATTGCCACCTTAACGTCTGTCACTGAGTGATTAGGGAGGTTGAAGTGTTCTCCTACTGGTTTTTGAATGTTATGATTCCTGATGTCAGATTTGTGTCCGTTTATTCTTTTGCGAAGAGACTGTCCGGTTTGGCCAATGTACATGGCAGAGGGGCATTGCTGGCACATGATGGCATATATCACATTGGTAGATGTGCAGGTGAACGAGCCCCTGATGGCATGGCTGATATGATTAGGTCCTGTGATGGTGTCACTTGAATAGATATGTGGCTTACTTAGGCTGTGTCTACACTGCCACTTTCAGCGCTAAAATTTTTGTCGCAGCGCAGTGTAGACACCGCGGTAAGTCAACCTAAGCTATGTCGACTCCAGTTATGTTATTTACGTAGCTGGAGTAGCATAACTTAGGTCAGCTTACCACGGTAATGTAGACAAGGCCTAAGTGGCTGTAAAGGATCTCAGTTGATGCAAGGGTGTCTAACTTACACCATCATACATGGTTCCTCTGAATTTGGCTTGGGTTCCCTGTCTTATGGTATTTTTCAGCATGCCCTTTGTGTTGAAACCTGCATCACTGTTAGGTTTGATGTCAGCTGAATGCTTTCAGATTGAAAGTGCCCCTGTAAAAGGTCCTGGCTTCACAATCACACCTTGTTTGTTAGAAGGAGAAAGGAGAGCACTAAGAGGTCTTTTTATTTAAAAAAAAAAGACGACTTGTGAAATTATAGATTTATGAACTCTGGGTCTGCCATTCTGGTTTACTGCATGGAAACGAGAAAACAAAGATTTGTACTGCATGATATAACAACTATAAAAATGATTCAGATGGTTGTAAACAGACCAACTGTAAATAGCACAATGGGCCTAATTCCAGGATATCCTTTCAAGATGACTCATGGAGATTTAGCCAATTTACTCTAATTAAAACTAGTAAGAATAGAGCCGCTATAGATCCATTCTTCAAACAGAGTACACCCAGACAATAGAGAATGGATAGGGAGCTGTGATGAGATGGAAGCTTCACCTTGAAACCATTTCATATTAGATGGGATAAAGCAAGGAAGAAATATATGACAGGGAACTATCCTGCAGAGATGGGGTAAGGAAGATGGCCTAGATAACCTAGAATGTTGTTTCCCTATCTAACTTTATGGCTCTATGATGAAAATTGTGATGAACAAACCATTGCCTTGCCTTTACCAAGAAGCTCTCCTAATTGATGTAATGATTCTGGGCCCAATTCTCCAACCCTTATTATCCCACGACTGCTTGCCCATCCCAGAAGCACCAAGAGGGCACACAGCCTATGCAAAATAATGCAAACAAATCCTCCTGCATACTTTTTGTTATCTGGGCTGATAGAGAAATGTTGTACCACTCTGGAGTGCTTGCTGTGCAAGGTATAATCAGCCTGTGGAAACAAGATGTCTAATGATAATTACACATTGCCTCCTACAAGATAAAAGCAAGTTGACCTATTGAAACACTGCAGTTTAGTTTTCTAACAATAAATGGAACCCCACTTCCCATCTACTTCGCTGAGAAGAACAAAGTATCCTTAAGGAGAAAGAGGTTAATTTTCTTCTTGCCCTCTTTGCCTTATTTGCTACCTCCCCTGACAGCAATTCCACTGACAGCTTTCAAACAGGGGCAAAACAATCAAGCTGGGGAAATAAACAAACAATGTTTGCATGGGAAATTAATAAATCTTCAACATTCTGAGGACCAGACCCTGTCCTGTTAAAAATTGCTTTTAGATTCCATGTGCGTTTCTGAGCACTTGATTACTCTGACTTCTCACCACAGCCATCAGTACCAGCTGCTAGGGGAATTCATACTTCTGTCACCTAATTTCAAGTCTCCTAATAAACTTCTCCACGTTATTTGCAACCATGATTGTACATTATTTGGACTCATGATTAATTGAACATGTTGCTATGCAATAAAAAAAACAGCCTGACAAGTCTGTTTTAAAGAACCATACCACTGATGACTGATTTGCTGTAAATGATCATACCCTAAAAGTGGTATTCCAGTGGTAGTCCAGCGGGATGCTAGGCAAACCTTAAGTGCTTTGCATTGCCCATTCTTGTAGCGGTCATTATGGCGACAGGGAAGATATATACTCAGTTACTCTGGGGCTGATTGAGTGACTCAAGCGATGAGCAAATAGAGATGGGGCATGATAGGCAACACTATACAGACACAAACATAGCTCTTGACTGCTTAAAGCACAAATGTATGGCCAGTCTCCAAAGGGCTCAGTTCCCTGTGAGAACAATGGAAACCCTCCCCCCTTTCCACCTCATTCATAACAATGCAAGCTGTTGGGGGCTGAGCTCTAGAAAGTCTTGTCTAAAGGATACAGAGTGGCACAAAGACCCAAAATAGGAAACGTCATCAACCCAACCCATCTGCCATGACAACCCCTATTGTTGGAAGCATAACAACCTCATGCTATGAGATTAGGTTCTTCAGTGTTTTCTCCCACACCTTTCTTCAAAGGCAAAGGTGGATGAAAAAGCAGGGCCATCCTTAGATTTGGGTACTGAGACCCAGGGAGTGATACAGAAGCTCAAGAGCAGTTAGAGAGAGATGATGTCAGGAAAGCTGAGAAATGAAGGAGCTGTAGGAGCAATAGAAAAAGAGATGGAAAAGTCCCAGTTCAGAAAAAGGATTTGTCCAGGGAGCTAACCCCTGAAAATCCAGCCAGCCAGGACAGTAAATCTGAGTGTTTGATCTTCAGTTCATGCCTTCAGCTGGGGAGAAGGGGGGAAAATACTTTATTGCAGCAAACATGACTTTCTATAAAAAACAAGATTTGTGTTTCGTAGTTGAAAACAAGTCACTTATGTTCTGATTATCTCACTTATAATTCCTAGTGTCTGTGTCCACACACACACACACACACACGTGTGCACCACCTTAAATTCCCGTCTAAACACATTCTAGAGCATTTTTGGGAATGCCAAAATGTTTGTCATCAGCAAATCAGCACTGAAGGGCTCCTTAAGCTGCACATTACATCACATATCAGCAAAATATAATACATTGTAGTTCAATTACAGGATTCAGACCAAAGAACTAATGGCAGCTTATTTCAAAAAGCAGGAGACTGACTTCCTGCTCCCCCCAGCCAGACTCTAGTTGGAGGGAAGGAACCTTTTTTTATTTCATTTGTTGGACTGGATGCTAAAAGCAGCTTTAGGTTTCTAGAAGCTGTGTAGGAACAGCCAACACTTCAACAGAGCGTCTGCTTTCCTCTGGGGTTCCTTGGTGAAATGCTGGCTATTGTTCACAAAGCCTCCCAAAAAAAGAAAAAACAATTTCAAGAGCAGGTCCAGCATGGGAAAAATTCTTTGCAGTTAAAAGCTATAATAATTTGTATTACCAGCATCTTTCAACAGCACACGCTGTAGGCCTGGGCCCTAGAATGCAGTAAGCAAAGGATTTACAGTGTTTTACAAACATTATTAAGTCTCGCAACACCCCTGCAAAGTAGGAAATATCACCCTCTCCCTGGGGAAACTGAGGCATAGTGAAGTCGAGGGCCTGATTTTCAAAAGCGCTGAGCATCTGCTACCAGTGACTTCATATGTGGTTATTCTTGGTATTACTGTCGTGTTTAGAAGCCCCAATCTTTCTTCATGGAGCTTACAGGTTAAATAGACAAAGGCGGGAGGGAAAACAGCGGTACAGAAACTTGCCCAAGGTCACCCAGTAGATCCGTGCCAAAGCCAGAATTGAAAGCCAGGTCTCTTGATCCTGAGACCAGTGCTCTATCCACAAGACCAAGAGGCCTTCCGGAGTTCATAGATTAAATTAATTTCTGAAAATCATGCTCCAGTTGACTTGCTCAATGAGTTGGTGGTTGAGCTCGGAGGAGAACCAAGAAATTTTAACTCTGAAACCTGTCTTTTGACCCCTAGTTTACATTCCTTGAGCTGGTCAAATTATTCATTGTGACTATTTTTGGGTGTGAATTTAGCTCATTTTTATTTTTGGGTCATAAAGGGCCTGATCCCAAAGACTCCCATTGATAACCAACTCTGGCTCAGGTCCAAATGGTTTGTAAATCTATCCACATTTCTGTGAATGTGTTTGTAGCAACACACTGGCTAGTTTGCTCGAACGATTTCCAGCAAATGTGTTTTCCTAATATTGTTCAGCTGGACTACTTGTAGTGGGTGATTTTGCTCCCTGACTAGATGATTGAATAAATAATAGCAAACAACAAAATGCTCTTGTTCACTCATAACTCCCACTCTGTAAAGAATAGCCCATTCCTCACGCATCAATAGGGATAAAATCCTGAAGGCTGGTAAATACCAAGCATAAAAGGAGGTAAGAACAAAGCTGAATTGAATGGCAGTTCTGACTGTGAAGGAAAGTTTGCAAACTGTTTGTTTCACAGATTTTAATCAGCTCTTAGGTTAGAGTTTGGTGATTACAAGTTGTAGCAAATTGGGAACAGTCCAAGTTCATCTCCTTCCACTATTAATCTGAACTCTGTTAGATTTTGAGAGAGCTGCTAGTGGTGGGTGTCTGAAGTAAACCGCAAAAAGAGAAAATTCAGTTAAAAGGATCATTCATCAAACTAACAAATGTGACTTGCTATGGAAAAGTGTCTGCTTTTATAGACCATACCTCTTCCTGCTATTTATATAATCTTGGTTTATGGGTCTCAATTTAGTCCCTAATTTAGCAGACAGGATGTCTGAAGTTGTGGAGGTCAGATGCCTTGAACGGATTAGTTCCTCATATATAACCAATAAAACTGATTTGTGAGTTGTAGATCCCATTCTTAATAGCAATACAGTTTGCTTCCTGTGAGCAGTAAAGTTTCTTCCTAGGGGCTGCTAGTTCACTCATCAGTATTTGATATGGACAGTGTCCTCAGAGCAATAGGAAAGAGGGAGAAATTAAATAAGGGCAAGAAGAAAGCTATAGTGAGTAGAATTGTTCCAAACCAATTGCAAATATAATAAAACTATAAGGTTCCGACCCTGCTTCTTGGCAAAAGTCCCACTGAATTTAACAGCAACAAGATTGAACACTTATTTCATATTATGTTGTTGATAGAAATTATATCCCACAGGACCTGACCCCTACATTTCTTGCACACCTTGCCATCAATGGAGCTAAGACAGATTACACCAGCTCCATGATCTTCCCCTCATGTTCCTATTGACCAGAATTTGGGACCAGGATTTCAGCTGGTATAAATCAGTGTAGCTTCATTGACTTTGTTGGAGCAGTTAACACCAGCTGAAGATCTGGCATTGCCTAGGCAAGGATTGGATGTTATGCAAAGTTGAACAATAAATAGGAACTGGAGAGTAAAACAAAGACTTAAGTGGGACGACTCAGATGAGTAAGGTTACTCTCTTAAGTAAGGGTTATAGGATTGGCCCCTAAGAGGAGCAGGCAAAGGAGACAAGGTGGGTAGCCATCGAACTATCGGGGATCGAATTATCGCGTCTTGCCTGGACGCGATAAATCGATCCCCGAACGCGCTACTTCGAACTCCGGTACTCCTGCAGGACGAGCGGAGTTACCGGAGTCGACGTGGGAGCCGCGAACGTCGATCCCGCGCCGCGCGGACGCGAGGTAAGTCGCGTTAGTTCGAAGTAAGATACTTCGACTTCAGCTACGCTATTCTCGTAGCTGAAGTCGCGTATCTTACTTCGAACCCCCACCCCCTAGTGTGGACCAGCCCTTAGTTGGAGATTTAAAGAGATGGAGAGTCAATTAGACAGAAAGCCCAGGAAAGGCTGATTGAGGCATCAGGAACTATAAAGAAAGTTGTACTTGCAATAACATTGTCCCAAATGTGGGAAGGGAAAGAACAGAAAGGGGCAGCAAGTCCATGGAGGGGTTTAAAAGGATGCTTTTTCAATACCTGGGCCCTGATTTGCAGGATTCATACAGGTAGGCCCAGTGAATAGATTTTGCACAACTGCCAGCAACTAGCCTGAAGGAACCCCATTGATTGTAAGGGAGCCAGTTGCAGCATGGTGGCCCTATGCAGTACAGATTCATTGCTGTTGGCTCTTTAAAAAAAAAAAAAAAAAGTCAAAACCATTCTTTTGGCTCTGCCTAGGAATTAAATCAGCCCACATCGAAGCATCTATTGCTGAACAATGCTTTGCACAGCTTGTGCCTTCTGTGTAACTTGCAATCCATCCATTCAGATTGTTATCATTTTGACACAGTGAAAAACTGTAGAACAGGCTGATAGATACACTGTGCACAAACAATAATATTCCAAAGGCTGTGAAACACAGACTGAATATAAAAATGTAATCAGAACAAAAACAGCTCTGCAGTTTCCAGAAATCACCTGTTAACGAAGGAATAAGTGGTACATATTTGTTAAAAGAAAATTGAAAACGAAAGTAAAATGGAACAACAAAAGCAAATTCCCCCTTGGTGCCAGTTTTGTCTTGCTCCCAATCAACTCAGTGCAGGGCTGATCACCACATACCCGGACGCTGGAAGCAAAGACAGTTTAACGGAGCTAGACTGCGAGAGACCAATAGGGATTGAACTTTTATCAGCTTGTGTGAGAAATAAACCCTTATATGGCTTCTAAAATTCTATGGGCCAGCTCATCACCACCTAGAATGTGACCATGCAGATGTCTAAGGGTGAGTAAATCCTCCCTTTATGCTGCCTGCCCACATTTCTACTGCAAGCATGGGGAAAAGAAGAGGTTAAGAACTAGATTCACCAAGGAACCAGCGATGCTTAGCGTGGCCACGGCTAACTTTTCAGCACCTAGAAAATCACTGGGATTCACATGCTTGGGCTTCCTATTCAATGAATGCGTAACGATAGGTTCCTTCAAATGGGGTTCACAAAGGCCAGCAGGCTAAGTGGCTGCCCGCCTAAAATGTCAAGGAGAAGGGAGTGTCCTAAGTCCTGCCCCTCTCAGGGAGTTTGGCTTTTAAATCCAGGCTGCAAGGAGGCGCCTCCCTCTGCTTGGGATTCTCAGCTGCAAACCCTTGTTTGGAATTAATCATTTACAGCATTTCTTGCAGGGGGGAGGAGGGGGCTCTCCCCCCATAACTTGTAGCCCAGTGGTTAGGGTACTCACCTGGGAGGTGGGAGACTACAGGTTCAAATCCTCCCTCTGCCTGAGGGGGAGAAGGGATTTGACCAGGGATCTTCCAATGCTCAGGTGAGTGCCCTAAACACTGGGCTACGAGATATTCTGATGCTCAAAACTTACTTGTGGGGTTAGGCCTCACAGGCAGGTTGGTCAGAAGAACACCTATCGCCCCTTGGTTCATGCATCGCACTGGAGTAAGGCAGCCGAACACCTGCTGAGGGGCTGGAGCGCTCATGTGCAGAGGCAGAAATGGAGGCACCGAAGGAACTTTGCAAAAAGTTAGGTGCTGAATGAGTCTAGGCTCCTACTGGGTTTGGTGGCAGTTAAGTGGGGGTACTGTGAATACCAGTGGTGCCTGACCCTGGGATTTAGGTGCCTAAGTCCCTTTGTGAATCTAGCCCCCCCTCCGCCCCCCCGTCCTGTATTCCCCCCTCCCCCCCGGCACAAGACTCTACATTTGAACTGGCCAGGGGGAGTAGTGATCTGCTATGGGCATGGGAAAATAGGATATTTAACCCTTCCCTGGGTTGTGCCTCTGAGCGGCATGCCTTACCTGGACTGCTCCTGGGGCGGGGCAGCTACGTGGCACCTCCTTCTCTGCACTAGTGGTAAAAGACAACCTACACCTATATTAATTGAACAGGACATTGCTTATGGTCATCCAGTACAGCTGGGCAATAGAAAACAGGCTTTCCCATTCGGTGTCTTGAGGTATCAAACTCAGTATTATCATCCTCGTTACCAAACTTCATAGCATAAAATCCAAAGGACCATGTTGATGCATTGTTAAGGTTGCTCAATCTGAATATTCAAACACCAGCTAAGGTTCCAAAAGCAACATGTACTTGGCTGTGTTATATGGTTTAATTAGGGTAGTCTCCTAAACTATTCATGTAGCCAGAAAAACAGAAATAAAAAATAAGAACATATATATGCAATGCATTGGAATTAACGTAGCTAGGGGACCCGTATCTTTTGCATTTTCTGAATTTTTTTGACCTTATTGTTGCTTAATGCAGCTTTTTGCATTTAATTTCCTATGCATTTTTTTAAAGGTCAAAGAGGAAATGAAACAAAGTTTGGGGAAGTGGGGGCAGAGGAGGAGGGAAGAAAATAAAAAAGGTCAAGGAAAAAATGCTACCAAGCTCCTAGCTTGGTTAGTGAAGCTCATAACTCCTTGAACCAGTCATTTACACTTAGGGGGAAATTCAGCTGTGCAACAGACTGGCATAAGATCTATGCACCGCTTAAGCAAAATAGGTCTTAAATAGGATGTAAGTGACACACAGACCTTGTGCTGATCCTCTGCAAGGGGTGAATTTCACCCTTAAACAACACCCAGTTTAAATGGATGTGCACTTGAAAAGATGCACATGTACAGAGTGCCTCTCTAATTAGTGTTCATCTCCTGCCCTCAGACATTTTTCTACTGCACATGGTCAATGTTCAGTCTTCAAAGGTCTATGACCTTTGTTAAATCAAAACCTGTTAAAAACGAATGTCCAGATTTAGTATTTAGGTGCCTAAAGAAGTAAGTAGATGCCTAACAGATAGGAATTTATAATTGAATAAAGCACTTAACTCCCATTGACTGTCAGCGGGAGTCAGATACCTAACCTGCTTTGATGCTTTTGTACATCACACTACATGACTATCTACATCGTTAGGCACCTATATCCCTTCGTAAATCTGGCCCAAACTGACTAGTCCATAGTTTTCACTGAGTCTAGCCCATATTTCAGTTTTCTTGTCATTCACTCTTACTGAAGCATTGTTCGGATAGCGTGTTTAGAATACACCGCTACCTCGATATAACGCTACCCGATATAACACGAATTCGGATATAACGCGGTAAAGCAGTGCTCCGGGGGGGCGGGGCTGCGCACTCCGGTGGATCAAAGCAAGTTCAATATAATGCGGTTTCACCTATAACGCAGTAAGATTTTTTGGCTCCCGAGGACAGCGTTATATCGAGGTAGCGGTGTAGTTTTGCAATGGGAAAAGTGTATTTGTTGTGGTCGAATGACTCCAAATATGGCTGAAGTCATTTTGCTCAAACTTAAATTAAAAATTAAAATAAACTCCCCTTGGGGAAGAAACCAAACAAGGACAAGTTTATCCCAAAAGGCAAATTTCATAAAATTGGATGTGTGAGAGACAGCAGACGGGTACGAGCGATGGGTTCATAATGGAAAGTGTTTTTTAAAATCGGATTAGATGAGAGATCTAAAATGTCTAAATGCCCAGATTCCGTTTTCTCCATGTTTCCTAAGGCCCCTCACTGAAATCAGTGGGGCTCAGCCCAGTCACAGGGTTCCCCCCAAGAGTTCATTGCAGGATCTGGGTTTTTGGCAATGTGTCAGTGGGAAATATTTCCTGTGTTGCTGTTGAAGTGAAGGACTTTAGCCTTGGGGAAAAAATATCATCCTTGCATCATTAAATAATTTTGTACCATTGATCAAGTTGCTCTCAAGACCAGATTCTTTGAAGGGTATATTGTAAGTGAGTAATAGACCTTGGGGTTTATTGTATTCCTTCAGTTCCTGGCTGACAGACCCTTTGCAGAATCAAATTGAATTGTACTAAAGTATTTGTGGCCAAGGACACCAAGCTTCTCATCAATTAATACATTTTAAGAAATCCAGGCTTTCTTCTCTGACGCAACCCTTGACCCCATGCAGTGTTTCTACGTATTCTTTTAATCAAAGACAAAGATTTGTTTGCTTGGGTCACTGAGATGACTGACTTGGCACTCAGTATTTAAAGGGATTTTTCCATTGAGTTATGCCAGGGGTAGGCAACCTATGGCACGCGTGCCAAAGGTGGCACGCGAGCTGATTTTCAGTGGCACTCACACTGCCCGGGTCCTGGCCACCGGTCTGGGGGGCTCTGCATTTTAATTTAATTTTAAATGAAGCTTCTTAAACATTTTAAAAAACCTTATTTACTTTACATACAACAATAGTTTAGTTATATATTATAGACTTATAGAAAGAGACCTTCTAAAAACGTTAAAATGTATTACTGGCACGCGAAACCGTAAATTAGAGTGAATAAATGAAGACTCGGCACACCACTGCTGAAAGGTTGCCGACCCCTGAGTTATGCTATATAGCAGCCTCATTTTCCTCCTGTTGTTTTCTTTAATCATCATGGAGCCTTGCCCTAACAAAAGATTTGCAGCTGTAGGCACTTCTCTCCTGCATCTACACCCTAACCCCACCAAAGGGGAAGTTAATATTGCTTGAGACAATATTATCTCCTGCATGGATTTCCTATTAGCAATCTGCAAGCTCCTCAGTGATGCAATAGTTCAGAGGGTTGGCTGGTTCTTGGCTCCACCCCTCCCTCCCTCAATATTCCCATCCTGACCTACTGATCTCCAACTTTACCACAGCCCCAGTTCAGTAAAGAACTTAACTTTAAGCATGTGCTTAAATCACATTGGCCTCAATAGGAGTTAAGCATGTGCTTATATTTAAACACATGTTTAAGTGCAATGCTCACTAGGAATTGGATTACTCACTTGCTTTGGGGATTTGGGGCCATGTGCCTTTGTTAGGACTTAGACAGCTCCGGGAAGGAGGAGTCTTTTTTCTCCACTTCCACTCTCCCCACTCTGCCAATGGAAGGCAGCATCTCTTCCTTGGTATCTTTCAGGATTTCAGTAACTTGAGGCATAGGGCATGCAAATCTCCTGCATCCTTCACCTTGCATAACAGAACTGCACAGGTGCCAGCAGTGGCGGATTAATGATTTTGCCGCCCCCTGCCCCATATGAACTTGTTTTAGTTTTTTTACAAATTCGTTTGAACTAAAATGAATCTAAATATCATTAAAATAATTGAACATTTACAAGTTTGATTATAAATAAAATTACAAGTACAGCGGACCCTCTCTTGAACATGCGTCTATATGGCGCGATTTCGCTTATAGTGCGGGACCGCGCATGGATCCAAAACCGAGAACTGCTTCATTTCTTCCTTCCAGTCATATCATTAACGTTTAGGATTCTTGCGAGTATGTTTACTAAATGGCGTCGCGCCGTCATTGGTGGTTTCAATACGCACTATGATTGGTAGAATCGCGGCGTCACTGATGCTGCAATTACAAGAATGCTGCTATTATAAATTTGCCGCCCCTGCAGATTTGCCGACCTAGGCCAGCGGTTCTCAAACTTTTGTACTGGTGACCCCTTTCACATAGCAAGCCTCTGAGTGTGACCCCCATTATAAATTAAAATCACTTGTTTATATATTTAACACCATTATAAATGCTGGAGTCAAAGCGGGGTTGGGGGTGGAGGCTGACAGCTCACAACCCCCATGTAATAACCTCGTGACCCGCTGAGGGGTCCCGACCCCCAGTTTGAGAACCCCTGGCCTAGGCGATAATACGCCACTGGGTGCCAGTTGGCTAATAGGCTTTGTGCCCATGGAGAAAACTAGAAGGTTTTTCCCCAGTACTTCCATGAGAGTTTTGAGTGAGCAAGCCCTTGCTGAATACTTTCTGGTTGTCCAAAGCTTTGGCCCAGGCATGTCGCCACTGAATCTTTTGTTAGGAGAAAGTGGATTGTGATGGAGTCACTATGTACATATTCACAAGCCACCTGGCTTCACTCTAACTCAGATCAACTTTCAGCAAGTAGAAAGAAAATAAAAAATTAACTGCAAGTTAACTGTATATTGTAAGTTGTATATTGTTTTAACTGAATGCAGATGGAATGAGCTTCTTCTCATGCTTTCCATAATTAGAAACAGACCAGGTACTTCTTGTTCAATGCTCTTACAGCTGCTACACTCAGCATTGATGTTTACATGCACACATGAAAGTTTCTTTAGTACAATTCATTGCTGAGAGTCAGTATCTCTCAAGGAAGTAGAGAAAGAACAATGCACTGAAAAAAAAAAGGACTTTTAGAGAGTAGACAATTATGTAAGATACAGTAATGCTTTGTGACTTCAGTTTGGTCAGAGGTCCATGTCCTACATGCAGGCTGGCTGGTGTTCTGGTGCAGCAAAGACATCAGAACATCCTGAGTTAAACCAGCAAACAAATCCCAGAACTGCAAATTACCTTTCTGGAAATGCCTGATCATGCAAAGTCTCAAGCACCCCATGTGAGGTACTGATCACGCTTAATTCCTTTTGGTGATGAAGATAAACATCTTGCAGGAGATTGAAAGCATGTTGCACTTCACACCATTGGGCCTTAATTTAGGAGGCTGTAGGTGCACAGACATAAGGCCTAATTCTGATGACACATCTGTCTATATCCATCTGCTGTCTCTTGTCTTATACTTAGATTTTAAGTCCCTTGGGGCAAGGACTGTCTTTTTGCTCTGTTTGTACAGCGCCTGGCACAATGGAGTCCTGGTCCATAACTAGGGCTCCTCAGCACTTCAGTAATAATAATAATAAATAATAATATGGTTCTTACACAGCCCCCATTGCATAGTATCTGAATGCCTCACAATCTTTAATGAATTGATCCTCACAAAATCCCTGCGAGGTAGGGAACCGCTGTTGTTCACATTTTACAGCTGAGGAACTGAAGCACAGAGGCAAAAAGCATGAAAAGTATTTTAGGCACCTAATTTCCATTGATTTCAATAGGAGTTAGGTACCTAAATGCTTTTGAGGACCTGGGATGGACGGACTAAGCAACTTGCCCAAAGTTACGCAGGAAGCCTCTGGTGGTGCTGGCAACTGTACCCACAGTTCCTTGACCACTGGACCATCAATCCTCTCTACTTATATATAGTATCAGAGGGGTCACCGTGTTAGTCTGGATCTGTAAAAAGCAACAGAGTCCTGTGGCACCTTTAAGGCTAACAGATGTATTGGAGCATAAGCTTTCGTGGGTGAATACCCACTTCGTCAGATGCACGTAGTGGAAATTTCCAGAGGCAGGTATAAATATGCAGGCAAGAATCAGTCTAGAGATAACGAGGTTAGTTCAATCAGGGAGGGTGAGGTCCTCTGCTAGCAGTTGAGGTGTGAACACCAAGGGAGGAGAAACTGCTTTTGTAGTTGGCTAGCCATTCACAGTCTTTGTTTAATCCTGATCTGATGGTGTCAAATTTGCAAATGAACTGAAGTTCAGCAGTTCCTCTTTGGAGTCTGGTCCTGAAGTTCTTTTGCTGTAAGATGGCTACCTTTACATTTGCTATTGTGTGGCCAGGGAGGTTGAAGTGTTCTCCTACAGGTTTTTGTATATTGCCATTCCTGATATCTGACTTGTGTCCATTTATCCTTTTACGTAGTGACTGTCCAGTTTGGCCAATGTACATAGCAGAGGGGCATTGCTGGCACATGATGGCACATATAACATTGGTGGATGTGCAGGTGAATGAACCGGTGATGTTGTAGCTGATCTGGTTAGGTCCTGTGATGGTGTTGCTGGTGTAGATATGTGGGCAGAGTTGGCATCAAGGTTTGTTGCATGGATTGGTTCCTGAGTTAGAGGAGTTATGGTGCGGTGTGTGGTTGCTGGTGAGAATATGCTTAAGGTTGGCGGGTTGTCTGTGGGCGAGGACTGGCCTGCCTCCCAAGGTCTGTGAAAGCGAGGGATCATTATCCAGGATGGGTTGTAGATCACTGATGATGCGTTGGAGAGGTTTAAGCTGAGGACTGTAGGTGATGGCCAGTGGAGTTCTGTTGGTTTCTTTCTTGGGCTTGTCTTGTAGCAGGAGGCTTCTGGGTACATGTCTGGCTCTGTTGATTTGTTTCCTTATTTCCTTGTGCGGATATCGTAGTTTTGAGAATGCTTGGTGAAGATCTTGTAGGTGTTGGTCTGTCTGAGGGGTTGGAGCAGATGCAGTTGTACTATATATGTAGATGCATGAGCACTTGACAGGAGTTGTCTCCCTGAGGTCAGTGGGCTTCAGTTACCCATAGTCTGGAAGGCACTTTTGGATCCTTGGAGAGGAAAGCACTATATAAAATTGAAGATATTACTTTTATTTAAGTGCAACCAATGCACTCTTATCAAATGACTCATGAGAACAATATTGATGAAGTTCTTTCTATGTGTTGTGAACATAAATATGTCCTACTTCATTTTGTTTCAAAAGCTGACATGGCTAATCATTTCTACATCATCAAATTTGAGCAACAATCCAATTGCATTGTCTGTGAGAAGATTTTTTTTTTTTTTTGCAATCACTTGTGTGCCAAGAAATAATTGATAAAAATCTCCCCTCGGATGTGTTAAAAACTTATTGTTTGCCTGGCAGTTCTATTAAATTTCCTGTCATTTTATCTTTCAGGTTGACAGCTAAGGCAGTTGCTGTATTGTTACCGATCTTGGGAAGTTCATGGATCTTTGGAGTTCTAGCTGTCAATGACCATGCAATAGTATTTCAGTACATGTTTGCAATATTCAATTCCTTGCAAGTAAGTACATAATGCAGGCTCTGAGGGTTCAGACAAGAGCTGTAGAGCTTGCAACTGACAGATCTTTAGCAATGTTTTCATTTGTGTATATTTTTCTGATCTTCCATACCCCTTTACCTCATAAGCATGTACAATCAATGATATTTCTCCAGTCTCTGCATAGACAGTGAAAATACTGAGCAATTGAGTGGGGCTTCTAACAGCCACCAGATGAACAGGCATTGAACACTGCCCTTGACAGAGTTTATTCAAATTTCATTTTCAAGAGTGAGGCATCAAAGACTAGATTTAACAGTGGATGCACTGCTGACATTTTTCAAGTTTGTAAAGTCAACTTAAGATTCTGTGATCCCGAAGGAGTCAAATAAGACAATCCTAAGTGGCTGGGTAGATCTCATTAGATTGAGCAACAGGGTATGTGTGTTGCATTTGAGAAAGGTTAGAAGGAAAGAGGCCCTAGCCAGGAAAGGACTTAAGAACCTGCTTAACTATAAGCAGATGCTTGAGTACAGACATACAAGTAAGGGCGTGTTTAAGTTCTTTCCTGGATCAGAGAGGTAAAAGCAGCACTTGTGAATTTTTTGGTTATCTCACAAAGGAATTCCACAGATAATCAAACAGATAATACATCATAGGGTCCCAGCTAGAGCTGGTTGGAAAAGGGCTTTGATTGCCAACAACCAAAACATTTTTGATTTTTTAAATATTTGGATTTGGAGGCAGATACTTTCTGTGAAAACTTTGTTGAAAACCCAAGTTCCTTAAAAATAAAGTAAAAGTTTTAGATGGAAAATTTTTGACCAGTCCTATCAGTAGCCTAATGTTGTAGCTGATTAAGTTAGTGAAGAATTTGACCCATTCATGCTCAATTGTAAATTTCGGTCTATTGCACACATGCTTAGTGCAATACTTCAAGTAATAACCTGTAATATTCTTCTTCCCTTTTTTGTTTTCTTTTAGGGATTTTTCATCTTCCTGTTTCACTGTCTTCTGAATTCAGAGGTATGTCCCCCGCACCACCCCACCCTGCTCCTCCTCCCCCCGGTAAACATCCAGTAAGAGATCTTTCTGTAGTAAAACCAAGAGCCAAACGATGCTAAAATATTGTTAGGATGGTATAAAGTTTGTAAATCAGCTTTGGTATTTTTAGGAACCCCTTGTTTAATGCTGTTGCTTTAGGTACTGCCCTTTATTCCTCAGTCACAGTTGCTTAGCAATGTGTATGTTTTTTATGTAGTCACTGTCATTGCAATTTATGAAATCTTCAGGAAAGTAGGAACTCGGTAAAAAACTCAAGTGCCATGGGCGTAAAATAAACAGCGAATAAACCCATTATGGGCACTTTCCTTGTCACTGATATTTGTAAGTTTCTGTGGGAGAAACATGAAACTATCAGTGATTTTCTGGTTCAGAGGACTCCTGGCCACACATGACCCCACTTTGTAGCAATGTATGTCATTTAGCGCATTTAACCTAAAGAAGCAGAGTTTCCAAATATGTGATAACAGATCAGAATTCAAGTCTAAGGGGAAATGTACTGCTTGGGCATGGATGGAGACTAGCATTCTATGGGCAACATTTCTGAAGTGAGAATGTTTGGGTTTCAGAGCCAGAAGAGAAAATAAATATTCATCTCAACAAAACAAACTTTTAGAACTCACTAATCCCTTTATTAATAAGAAACCAGAGTAGAACATTTCCCGGGGACTTTTCTTGGCAGGATGCTACGTTTTTTTACAGTGGACTACAGGGGGATCTTTTCATGTAAGGACTGTGTCACTGGATTGACTCCTTTAGAGCCAAAACTTTAGCCAGATAAATAGGCCGTGCACAGGGAATCTCTACATGGACTGGAGCAGCCAGAATGCTCCCCGCTCCCAGGGCACTGAGCACAAAAGCCCAGCAATATGCCATTGCTACTGTAAATCAAAGGCGGTGATGGAAGCCGCTGTCAATACCATGTGGTTGTTTTAATCAGTGGATCAACATATACACATATACCTATTACTGACCACTCTTCTGCTTATCCCATGCCTCTTCCCTCCATGCTACACATACACATTGGAACCACTCCAGTTCTTCAGTGTTAAGGGCCTTCTCTGCCTGCGCAGGAGCAGGCAGGACATGGTGCTTGCAATAATCAGGTGTTTGCTGAGCACCATCATCATGACCATTGTTGAATGTAATCATGGTCTTTGCCCCAATGACTTCATAGTGTTGGGACCAAGTCCTGAATTCTCTAGCTGCAGTGGGATCAGAAGGAGACGCCAATGTGTAAAGCTAGGAGGGCTGATAAAAGTTAAGAAGGAAAAACATTTAAATATCCTATTGTTCCCTGTGCTCAGAGAGCCTCTTTCTCTCCATGACCCATCTGACTCCCAGACAAAACAACCCAATGTCCAGATATTTATATCTGACTTGCTACTTTTTTTTTTTAAACCAGCAACCTACTAAGGAAGGGAATTCATAAACTCCTCCGAGTGATCTTAGAGGTACTAGGTACTTCAGAGTCTGAATCCCTGGCAAACAGCAGAAATGAGCAATTGCTTTTGGAGAATATTTCTTATTAGCTCCACTGTACAGTCTCTAAAATAGACCTTCTGAAAAAACTTTAAAGAAATGCTTTACTCCTCAAAACTTTGTGTAACAGGGAATCCCAGACATAGGAAAGCAAAACTGCTAGCAATATTTCGAATCAGTAGGGTAAAGCAGAGATATAGGATTTTACAAGCAATACATAAGAGCTGTTTGAAGAAATACTGTTAAAAACGGCAGTATTTTGATTGCCTGAGGACCTTGGCAATGCCGGAACTACAGAGCAGACTACATCCTTTTTTACCCACAGTTATTTTTTGTTTTGTTTTTCAAAGTAAAAAGGAGAACAACAACAAAGGTAGAGGGAGAATATAAACAACAATTATAGCATGCAATCACAGCGGGAGAAATATAAAAAGGTACATATACAGCACCACAGGAACTACAAATATACAGACCTAATTTGAATCGTACCTGTCAGGAAAACAAGAATATGTTTGCGTATTTTTAAAATCGCCAACCATTGGCTCCCTTCTGCTTTCAGAATGGCAAAACTGCCACTGACTTCAAAGGGTGCCAGATCAATACAGTGATAATTAATTCTCTCCAGATTTACTAAGTCTCACAGATTGACATGCCACTGAGCTAGTTAGTTAGTTGTCCTGTTTTTTTCTCTACTAGTGTTTAGCAATTAGCATTTTGTAAATCATGCTGGATTCTAATGTCTAGGGGGAGGTATGGCTTAGTGACTAGAGCACTGGTTCTATTCCTGGCTCTGCCACTACCCTGCTGGGTGACCTTGGGCAAGTCACTTCCCTGCTCTGTGCCTCCGTTTCCCCATCTCTAAAATGGGAATACTGATATTGCCCCTATATTAACATTTAAGAATCAGGTTTAATTGCTTTGTCACCTCCTTCTAAAATGGAAACACAATAAACTGACATACACCCATCACCACATTTCTGGGTGGCATGGTTTTATTTTATCCAACTGGAGAGAAGTTGAATTTCATCAGGAAGCATCATGTAGTTCATAAATATAAGGGTACATGTAAAGCTGTAGCTAGGGTGGCTAGTATTCTGTTCCCTGCCACCTGTAAATGTGATCAGACACTCAAGTGCCAAAGTAAAGGCAATGTTTTTAGAGAACGACAAAGCAGCACTAGGGCTTAATGACATGAACAGTCCCATTGATTTCAGGGGGGCTGTTTGACTGAGAAAGGTGAGCTGGAGTGGCATGGGGATATGATCCCTGTTGTCACTATGAGGACATACTTCTTTAGGACTTCAGTGGAGTGGTGGGTATTTGGAGGATCATGGTGGGCGAGTTTTTCATTAACTTTAGTGGGGCCAAAATTTCACCGTGTGTGTGCAAAGTGAACATTATTCTTAAAGTGTGAAATTCACCTCTCTCTGGACTGGCCAGCATCTTTAAGTCCCACTCAGGCTCTCCAGATAAGTGGTGCCTAGGCCTCATGCTGAAATTTTAGCTATGCTGCAGTCCTGGTCTGAAAGGTGACTACATAAGATGGCACCTTTTGCTCAACAGATCCCTCTGCATTTTAGTGACTAAAATAAATACTTCTTTCCATTTTTACTTCCATGGAGCCAGCACAGCATTGGGGAAGCAGGCTGCATTCTAGTCTGGCTCACAACCATCAACACAATTATTTACTAAGCTCCCAATGCTGAGCCAAAGCCTCTCTGCATAGACACCTGTGCAGCCATAATATAGAAGGTGATGGAGTTGCACTAGTGTTACTTGATTATTAGAATCTGCAGGGCTGGAAAAAACAACTGCATGGATCATCTCCCGTCAGGGAAAAACTTGCCAGGAGGGGTTCTGGAGGAGGAATTCTGCATGCCAGATCCCCTCATCCCAGGGCCGACACAACCCATTAGGCGACCTAGGCGGCTGCCTAGGGCGTGAACATTGGGGGGGCGCCGGCGCCCCGGTCGTCGGCGTAATTTTGGGGGCGGGACCTTCCGCCACCTAGGGTGGCGAAAAAGCTGGCGGCGCTCCTGCCTCATCCCATCAGAGAGGGATGGGTGTGCGTGTGCATTGTCAGGGTTTGCATCCAGTGAAAAAATTACACAGGGCCCACCTGCAAACTCGGTGACTCACATAGAACTTATGGGATCCCCGGAAGACCAGGATGAACTGCACAAAGCCCCTTGTGTCTCTGGGGGTGCACCTGGAGGCCACAGCCATTGGTGGCTCCTGGCAGAGCAGTTACTTTGGAACTGCACGGAGTCCAGGGACGTGCCCCCCTGAGTGCACAGATTAGCTGATACAATTGGAGCTTATATTTTTACTTATAAAATGTGCAAATCTGATCACAGACCTATTGATAAACACTAAAATGGAACCCCATGATATTATTATTATTACTATACAGTAGAACGGCAAATATTCCTTAGTAATATATGCATATTAACCCTCATCCATTTAGAAGATAAAGACAATACTTTGTACCTGAAAATAAATAAAACCAGATCAGGATCATCATTTCCTGACCACCTTCTAATGCCTCTTTCCAAAGGTTAGAGCTGCCTTTAAGCACAAAACCAAGGTGTGGTCCCTCACCAGCAGTTCCATTCGCAACATCAATGTGAAACCCTTCAACTCTGATATCGTAAGTACTCCCATCAATGCCATTTTTATCCTATTGTACTGGCTGGAAGGTTGTAGAGCAAAGCTGTGAGACTAACTGATTTTTTGGTTCACTGGCAGTTCTGAAAAAAATCAAAAGAATTGTTTGATTTGGTCAAGTTGAAGTTAAAAAAATATATTTGGGGGGGGGGGGGAAGTGGGGGTTTTCAGCAAAGTGAAAAAATTGGAAAAACTTCACTTTGTGTCTAAGGAAACATTTTTGTTCAGCCTGAAACTGTGTTTCATTTTGAACTTTTTTAACATAAAGCAAAGGAATTGAAGAGTTGCATTCACAAAACCAGGGAGCAGATGTAGGATTCAACAAAAGAGATGGAGAGGCCCAACTAGGGTGACCAGATAGCAAGTGTAAAAAATCAGGACAGGGGTGGGGGGTTATAGGTGCATATATAAGAAAATTCTTTGCTGCTTCTACAGATCCAGACTAACACAGCTACCCCTCTGATATATAAGAAAAAGCCCCCCAAATCAGGACTGTCCCTATAAAATCGGGACATCTGGTCACCCTAGGCCCAACCCAGAATAGCCAATAGCCTGATGGTTAGGACACACACCTGGGAGGGGAGTGACGGGGGTTGCAGTCCCTGCTCCCGAGCTGGGACTCAAACCCGAGTCTCTCACATCCCCAGTGAGTGTCCTGAGCACGACGCTAAAGTGTGTGTGGGGGGGTGTCCGTCCTTCTCCTTCACAGCTTTGTGTAGCCCAAAAAATTGAAACGTTTCATTTTCAAAATGTTAAAACTATTTGTTTAGACATTTCCAAAACCTCTCTTTTGTTTTGACTGAAACATTTTGCCCAAATGGACAGAAATTTTGGCAAAATATTTCATTGGATCCGGATTTGCATTTTTTTTTTTTTGGTGGGGAAAAAAAAAGTTTCAGCTGAAAAATGTTGCCCAGCTCTAGAGTAATACCGTGGAAAGAAAGATGAGATGACAGGGGGCACAGAAGTTAATTAGCACTTGTCTCTACAGTGTGTTTTATAGCCAGTTGCAATGGGCAAGTGTTGTGTTGTGACTATAGGAGATACTCTGAAAGCAGAGGACTAAATTCTGTTCTCTGATAAGCCAGTGAGTAAAATTTCTAAAATGTCAGACTTGGGGCCTGATCCAAAGCCTACTGAAGTCAATTAGAGTCTTTCCATTGTCTTCCATGAGCTTTGAACCAGGCCCTTGAAGAGTTTTCTTGCTATTAACTTCAGCTGATGACCATAGTTTTTGGTTAGGGTTAGAGCTGGTCAAAAGTCAGAATTTTTGTTTCATGGGAAATTTCGCTATTTCAAAATTTTTGAAATTTTCAACCAAACGGAAATGTTGCCATCATGTTGGTTTCAGCCATCAGCTGGCAAAGCTTCCAGGAGCCGTGACTGCAGGACAGCCCTGCCATGCAGACTCCCCCAGGGCCAGGGACCCCATGGCTTCCAGGCTCCTGGGCCAGCTGGCTCTCCAATGCTCACAGTAGTTGGCTCCCTGACTGCCCAACTCCCACAACCTCAGAAGCCAGCTGCCCCAAGCTTTGGGCAGGCCAAGGAGCTGGCTGGCCCAAGATTATGGAAGCTCAGGCGCCAGTCTGCCTGGCGGGTATGCCCTGGAACCACAGACCCTGAAGCCTGTCCCAGGACTTCCAGACTCCCAGCTTTGTGGCAGGGAACCTGGAAGCCCTGTGTGCCCCAGCTAGAGCCTGGCTGTCGGGCTTCTGTGCCTGATTCCCCAGGCTGCCTGACTCGCAGGGCAGCAGGGATCAGTCAGTCCAGGGAGCCAGCTGGCCTGAGAGTCTGGAAGCCCTGGTGTCCCCAACCCTGGGGACGGTCCACATAGCAAGGCTGTCCTGGAGCTGCAAATCCTGGAAGTCCAGGAGTCCCGACTCCAAGGCAGTCCTTCAGGTGTGCTGCCAAGCCGCTGGGCAAGGTGGCAGGGAGAGAGGTGAAGCCTGCCTGACTGGCCGGGTTCTGCCTGTGTTCCTTCATGAGACTTGTCAAAAGTGACAGGTTGGCGTGAAACATTTTGCTTTTGACAAATTGGCATTTTCTGATGCAAATTTGTTCCAGCAGACAATTTCCAAACAGCTCCAGGGAAAATACCTTTACATTTGAGTCCCACGAATGAACATTTGTATAAACAAATCAGTGTGTATATATGCATTCCTCTCTCTCTCTCCCCCACTCAAGGAGGGCTGAAGTTGTCTTGAGACAAAAGAAATTTATTTTATGAGAAAACTGGCTATTAGAAATGATAGCTTCTGAAATGATTGGCAGTGATCACTGAATAATACCCGACAATACATGTTAAATGGCTCCTTTATGGCTTGTGCTCTCAAGAGTCTAAGGTAATGTGGAGTCTAGATTGATGTTTTCAGGCTTTCATGTCCTCCAGTCAATAGCGATTTACCAAAAGAAGTACATCTAGTTTCAATACTATTTTGTCTTCCAGATGACTGGGAATAGGCCGGGTACAACTCCTACAAAGATGAACACCTGGGACAAGAGTACTAATTCAGCCAATCGGATTGATTTATCAGCAGTCTGATATTAGACCCAGATTCTCTCTGAAAATCAAGCCATACCTTCAGGACCTCCAATACAGCGCCCACCATTATTTTCTCACCATTAATGCCAGTAGGAACTGCTCTTCTAATCACTGCCTAATAAATTGGAAATTGCCATATTGCTATGTACAAGTCTGTCCTCATCTGCCTCCCTTCCAGTGTGTAATGCAATCTACCACTTGGCCATTAGCAATAGCTGCAGAGTAACTAGCACTACTATACACTGGATGGTTTTGTCAGTGACGATGACAACACTAAGGATGGGAAGGTTATTGCTATCTAAATCTGAAGGTCACATATTTCAGGAAAGATGCATTTTTGTGCTCTGCAAATGAAATGCTTCCTATTGTGATGTTGTAACAGGGCTATTCTTGTCTAGCTGTGCACTCTCTGTTTACATGTAATATCTTAAGTAATCCAATTATCCCAGTGAAGCTTATTAACACCACATTCTGCCAACAGGCATTTTATTGGAACACTAAGGAAGCCAGACCTTGGAGGGAAAAAAAAGAAAAATTCCAGCCATTCAGCCCGCTCTATAGACTTGGGACCTATGAAGCAGATATACACTATGTCTATATACACACAAACAACGTGTGCATATATTACACACACAGAGAGACTTCTAACTTTTTAGATATTCCTTTTTCCAGATCTGCAATATAAATAAATGGCTCTTACTGCCCTGCTCCAATCCGCAATGTTAGTTTCATTTAAAGGGTGATTTCTGTCTGCTGACAAACCATAATAGAAGCTAGTTGTCTCAGTCTTTCAGACAGCTCAACAACGGTCCATCACACGCATTTCACAAATGGAATTGACCTGTAGCTTCTGGAAATCAAAACCCACACTGTGACTTATCTTTCTCCTTTTAGTGGTCAGAATGAGACACTGAATTCCAACAAAATACTGTGAAGGTAGCAAGACTGCAGATGGGTCTGTGTATTGATATCTACAGACATCTTTTAAACAGACCGCAAGACAGTCTTTTGTGATTTAAACTCTACTCAGCATTCAGCAGCGTTTGCTTCCAATACAATTATGTAGTATCTTCGGGGGGGCGGGGGTGTGTGAGACTCATTTTTCATTGGAGCAATGTCTTCCTGGTTCTTGTAGACTGTGTCAGTCGGTAATTCACTGAAGGTAGTTTGGACACACTGAGGCAGACCCTCAGCCACACTATTGTTGTGCCCACCCAGCGGGGTTGGTGAGGAGAGGACAAGGTGGCTTTTGCCACTGATATGCCCCTATTATCTTGAGGCAGGCCTGGGGCTAATTTGGCCTCAAAAACATGCATCTTGCTCTATTTGCTCAGCAACAATTGTTCCAAAGGGAACATTCCACCAGCTCAGCCTGCTCAGACCAAAACGACATTGTTGCCACGTCTTCTTTCTCCTAGCCATATCTCTAACACCCCCACCCCCAATGCTGCCCCATCTCACCCGGGGATTCCCCTTCAGTAGGCAAACCCCCAGGTAGTTTGTGCTTGCTTTCCCAATGCTTTGTGCCACCAGCTGTAAGGGGGCCGATGATTTGACTCAACGTTTTCAAAGTATCTTTCCCCACTTAATTTAATGTTTATACTTTCCACAGTTAAGGCCAAGGCTGATCCACTGAAGTCAATGACAATCTCCCATTGATGTTAGTGGGAGTTTTATCATTGATTTAAGGGGACCAGGATTTGTTCCCTAACTAACTAAAAAGGGAACCAAATTCTGCAGTTATTGCATTAACTTAAACAAATTTACTCCAGATGTACACAGGCAAAACAGAGCAGAATTTGGCCCACTGTGTCTATCATAAATACTTGTAAATACAGACATTTATTAATTCTGATCCTGTGAGCAGAATAATTCTATTTTGTTGACAGTTAAATGTAAAAGCAGGGAAAGAAGAGAGCTAAATACTGAAGTAGCTCTCTCTCTCGGCTTTTGTGCATAGGCTTGCTCTTAGCCCTTTGAGCATTGGAATAATTATTACAACTGTGTAAATATAGCAGACCCTTGTGGAAAGAGAATGTCTGTTCCAAAAGATACAATAGGAAGAGCAATTGGAATATATGGAAGCAGGTTGTTGTAACAGAACTGTACTGTGATAACAGAGTTCAAAGTGTCTGTGTTGTGTGCTGATAAAATATTTAAACATATTTTTGATACTGAAGCACATTTTTAAAAAAACTGTGACCATGGATATAGATTTTAACCCTATTAGGCGATTTCTCTTCTAATCATTACGTTATAGTAAAAGTGACGTGACTGAGTCATAGGAAATACAGGGGGGTTAAAAAAACCTGGATTTTTAAATATTTATAATTCCCACTGTGCCATTTTCTCACTTTGAACGCAACTCCTATGCTAAATTTATAGCAGTCACCTAAGTTACTGTCAGTAGCAATGATTATCATAGATCCATTTGAAAATAACATTTGACATACAGTACAACAGCATCTACTATAAAGGGTTAAGTCTATTTTTTTTATCCAGGTATAACATATAATGTGGTCCCCAAAATACATCAATAGACTCAATGAATCATGAACATGATTTTTAAACACTTTGGAATATGACATAGATGTATTATATAAGGAGTGAACATTTATTAACCCATATGTATTGAGACCTATTGAAGATACTGCAATGTTTTCCAGTACATAACCTGTGTCCCATGCTTTATCTGTGCATTTTGAACATAAAGTAGTATATCTTGGTTATGTCACGTGAGTTTAGGAATTAGAACACTGTATTATTAGTAATGGGAATGGAGTTTCTTTTGTTTGCTTCTTTAGTTTCTGATAAAGTAGTAAAAAAACACAAGCATACTGTAAATGTCCATCCCCCCCAAGTCTGTTCATCTTGTTTGATTCTATGTATTTTTCACAGTTTTACTGAATGCAGAAAATATACTGAAATAGAAATGCTTGAAATGAATCTTCAAAAAACCCTGTTCTTATTCTCAGTCTTAAAGTATGAAAATCGTGCAGTTTATTTATGGGCTTGTATATGGCAGCTTTTGCAGTATTTCTTCGGGACAGCATCATTTTCTCAATGGTATGGAATCTTAATTGAATGAGATGTGAGTTTTAAATTAGATTATGTAGCAAGAATGATTTTGCAAGTAAGTAATAATAAAATGTTTTTTTCCAAAATAAAACAAAACATCTTAATTTTTTAACAAGATTTTGTGTTTGTTCCATTTATTCACATGGGTTAAAGAACATTGGAAATATATAGTTTCTTAGGGAAGTACCAACACTGTGCTTAAGCATATCAATCCTTACTCATGTGAGAAGTCCCCCTGAAATACTCATAATATGTGGCCTAGTATCACCAAGAAACTATGTAGGCAACATTTTTGTTTTAAACTTTAAACTTTCTTAAGCATATTTTTAGAAAAAACATCCAAACTTGATTTTAAAATGAGCAGTGATGGAGAATCCACCAAGACCCCTGGTAAATTGTTCCAGTGGTTAATTACCCTCACCATTAAAAATGTACACCATATTTCCAGTCTGAATTTGTCTAGCTTCAAGCCAGTGGATCGTGTTAGACCTTTCTCTGCCAGATTGAAGAGCTCATCAGTAACTATTTGTTCCCCATGTAGATACTTACAGACTGTAATCAAGGATTCACGTAGTTCAGGGATTCTCAGACTGGGAGTCAGGACCCCTCAGGAGGTCGTGAGGTTATTACATGGCGGGTCACGAGCTGTCAGCCTCCACCCCAAACCCTGCTTTGCCTCCAGCATTTATAATGGCGTTAAAGTGTTTTTCATTTATAAGTGGGGGGGGGGTCGCACTCAGAGGCTTGCTATGTGAAAGGGGTCACCAGTACAATAGTTTGAGAATCACTGATGTAGTTACTGCAGAACTCTCAACACACAACCCCTGTGCTCAGGCTATGTGCTATGCGGTGAAATTAAGGTGACCAGATGTCCTGATTTTATAGGGACAGTCCTGATACTCGGGGCTTTGTCTTATATAGGCGTCTATTGCCCCTCACCTCCTGTCCTGATTTTTTACACTTGCTTTCTGGTCACTCTAGGTGAAATTCACCTGTGCAGAAGTGTAGCGCAAGGTTTAGGTCTCACTTGAGCCCTCAGAAGTAGGACTTCAGTGGCACATAACCCTCTTGCTGACCCTCTATACAGGACAGAATATCATTCTGGAATGAGGATTCAGGCCATAACAAAGTATATCACAAAAGCTACAAGCTTTTGCCATCCCTTACTACTTTCACAATTTGGATTCAGTTTCTTTTTCCTCCTCCTCATTTTTAAACAACAGGTAATATAAACGTAGGCCAGAAATACAACAGCTCCATGATGAAACTCATACAGCGCCAAGCAGCTTAATCACCACACAAGTGCAAAAGCACAGATGTCAAATGGTTTCAAGGTTAGGGAGAGAGCTAGCATAATTAATACACCACTAACTCAATTCCCACTGCTGTGTGTATACACACTGCGGTGTGTGTGTGTGTATTGTGTGGAGAAGCATAACCAGAGTGATTATATTCCGGGAAGCTAAAATGGAAGTTTGGGCTTTAGACTACAAGGATTCTACTGTAGGGACTGAAATACTCTCTTTATATGCTATGAAACCTTACTTCTTTTGCCTAGAGCAAAGCAGCATGGAATATACTGTAGGTATCTTTTCCCTCTATCTTGTGAAATAAAGAGATTTTCTTTTACATTTATCATCCCCGACAGAGTAATAAATGATATTATATTGTGTCTGATTTACAGCATGTTTGCCTTTAAAGTATTTTCATTACATCTTAGGTTATGCTTGTATGACCTGATACCATTTACGTCATGGATAGTTATTGCTGTAATTGCCCTCGTTCAGACAATTTTCTTCCTCAATAATTCCTTATGTTCTTTGAATTGGGAGACTATCTTTCATCTTGTCAGGGTTGGTTACAATGCTAAATATGCTACAGACATCAGCATTTTCCCAGAGCTCGAATGCATCAAATAAATTTAGAGTTGAAAGGATGGCTCTTGCTTACTGTTCAGCATGTAAATAACCAAGAGGCTTCCTTGACTGGATGACAATTCTGAGATAATTAGCCAATAAGTACCAGAAGAGAGGGGAGCAGATTATCTAATTTACCCACATTTAAAATTAAAAAAAAGGGGGGGGGGGGAATTTACCTTCCCCCACTATTCTCCGGTGCTTGTTGTGTGAAAATTGGATTGACTGGGAGTTTCACTTTCCCATTTGAGCAGTCCCCTAGATGGGTATATGCCTAACACCAAGGAAGCAGAATGATGCATATAGCAGGCTAGGCACTAAAATCCAAAGCCAAGATTTCACTAGTGATTCTGAGCGCTCAACTTGATATATGATATAAAGGGGCCAGATTTTCAGAGAGTGGATAGTCAGCACCTTCTCAAAATCATGCCCTTTCAAGGTGTCTCAAGTTGGGCAATCAGAAATAGAGGCACCCAAAATCACTAGCCCCCTTTGAACATGTTGGTCTAATTTATTAGGACCTTGACATTTTAGAAAAAGGATTATGACAAGAATGGTATTGCTGCTTTCTGCAATTTTGTTTTGAAGACCCGCCCCCCACGGCTTGACCAAATGTAGGGAAGTCTCATCACTAATCCCCAACCATTCATGTTCTATCCTCTAAAAATAGGTTATTGGGGGAATAGTGGACAATAGATTATTGGGAAAAAGACTCCAAGGCCCTGCTGTCACTGACTCAGAGCTCCAGGTTTCAATCTCTGGAGAAAACTGAGTTGATGGCGATTACGGTACCTTCCTCACAGGAGGCTTAAGTAGTATTTGTCAAGGTTTCAGGGACGCTTAGAGGAACGAGAGATTATAAAAAAAGCTTTGTGCTTACGCTATATTTTGCGCACAGTAAACTAAACATTGTGCATTAAGACTTGCAGATGAGTAGTCAATAGAGAGCACTCTGCCTACATGTGATTTTATACATCTCTGAGATAAATCAGAGAGGAAAATCTAAAACCCAGCATTTAGGGACACCCTGGAGATTTGTCTTTCTTAGGGATCATTAGGTCCATGCATGAATTAATGTCCTGTGTTCGCTGATATGTACTTTTCCATCCCTGACAGTTCTCATAGGGAGATTATGCTTCAGTGATGAAATGCAATCTAATCAAAACAAGTTATTAATATAAATTTAAAATATTCATTTAATTATTAAAAAAAAAAAACCATAAGACTGTCTGCTTTTTTAATGCCTTTCATTTAACTGACTTGTATGCTACAGGCCACAGAATGTAGCAACCATTACTACTTTCATTTGGAACCTAGCCTCTGGGACAGTGGGTGAAATTTGCCTATACACCACTTAAATCCTCAAGGTTAAAATGCAAGGTGAAAGAGATTATTTAGCATATTCTAAGGGACCGGTCAAGGTAGAGTGGCCCTTTAACATCTCTGCAGCAGACATGCGAAACCTGCGAAAAAAATGCAGAAATTGGGCTTGTTTTTGGCTTAATTGGCTTGGGAGTTGCTTGTTGGCTAGTTTTTGGATTGTAGCTTTCTGCTTGTTTGGCTTGTAGCTTGTTGCTTCTTTTTTTTTTGATCGGCTCCTGGCAAGCGGGGGCAAGCAGGGGAGAGAGTCAGGGGTGCACAGCAGGCCCACCACACTCCCAGATTGCACATAGGGTCACATAGAGTGCTGGGGTTCTTAGGGATTGGCTTGTTTGGGCCTTGTTTTGAAATGGGATTAGCTTGATTTCTGGTTTATTGTGAAAGTCGGGGTGCTTATTTACCGCGTGAAAGTTGGCAATTGTGCTCTGCAGTCATAGGACATAAAAGGGGGGTAGTGGGTTACAGACCTTGAATGGTCCCTTAGTATATACACTAACTACTTATGCTAAACAATCTGTTCCACCTTGCATTTAGCTGTAACACCGAGTACCTTTCCCAGACCTGGAGAAGAGCTCTGCGTGGCTCAAAAGCTTGTCTCTCTCACCAACAGAAGTTGGCCCAATAAAAGATATTACCTCACCCACCTCGTCTTGCTAATATCCTGGGACTGACACGGCTACAACTACACTAAATACAACTTTTGGTATAGACTGTTTAGTATGGAATACATATGCCAGATTGACACCCTGTAGAGATTCTGCAGAAATATAACTACATTTCTGATCATACCTTCCAGTTGAGATGAGGAGAAATTTGCATCTGCAACAACCGTAAGATGAACACAATGACCACAACATTGATATAAACATCCCATTCCTGTGAAAACACAGAGAGAGGGGTCAAATTATCTCATTTGTGCAGTTTTTCTTCAAAAGGGTCAGATTTGGCCCTTGTGTTTTTGCAACCAGTTCTGTGCATAGAAGGGGGTCACTGTTGTCAATAACAGAAATAATTTATTTGTCTAAATCTTTCAAGTCTGACTTTGAGAAATAATTCCCTCTTCTAACTGTTCCTTTTTTGTTTATTATTATTGCTGGGTTGGAGGTGGGAAGTGTACTATGTGTGGGTGTAGTTAAAAAACCAAACATGCAGAAGGTTGCTCAACAATATGTTCTTCCAACACCAACAAGTAAACACTACATTTAATATGCAGAAGATCACTCGGCATCAGCCTTAAAAGCCAAATAATAAACACCACCCATCATTATTTTGTAAGATCACTGTATATAAAACAATGCCATACACCTATAGACTAAATGTTCAAATCAGAAAGCAGATTAACATCCAGCAAAATCAATTAGGTTAGTGCTGGCAACTGTCCTCTCTGGCTTTAAGATTAAGCTTGATAAGTTTATGGAGGGGATGGTTCGATGGGATAACGTGATCTTAGTCAATAGGTCAATAACGTGCCATCACTGGTAATTAGTACCAATGGTCAATGATGGGATATTAAAAGTTACTACAGAGAACTTTTTCCTGAGTGTCTGGCTGGAGAGTCTTGCCCGCATGCTCGGGGTTCAGCTGATCGCCATATTTGGGGTCGGGAAGGAATTTTCCTCCAGGGTAGATTGGCAGAGGCCCTGGAGGTTTTTCGCCTTCCTCCGCAGCATGGGGCAGGGGTCACTTGCTGGAGGATTCTCTGCAACTTGAAGTCTTTAAATCATGATTTGGGGACTTCAACAGCTGAGTCAAGGGAGAGAATTATTCCAGGAGTGGGTGGGT